>LZPO01044473.1:103481-114814 GCA_001675575.1 Neotoma lepida | reverse complement strand
TAAACCCGGAGCTTACCATTTTGGCTAGACTTGCTGGCCAGAGACCTGCCCAGGACCCACCTCTCTGTCCCACTTCACTATAGGCACTTGCNGCCATGCCCAACTTTTTATATGGGTGTTGGGAATCTAGGCAAACACTTTATCCACTGAGCCACCTCCTTAGCCCATATGGCAAAGGCCTATAAGAAGAAAAGAGGCTATGGAGTATAGCACACTGGCAAAGTGCTTGCCTAGAAGGCTCTGGTTTCAAACCCAGTACAAAAGGAAGAGGAGGAGGAAGAGGAGGGAGAGAAGGGGAAAGGGGAGAGAAGGGCAAAACAAAAGATACAGATAAAAGAAGACCATATGGAGAGAGAGGTAGAGATAGGAGTGATGTGTCTGTGTGCCAAGGAGTGCCATGGATTCCTGGCANCCATTAGAAACTAGGAAAGAGGCACAGGGTAGATTTTTCCCTCAGTGCTTCCAGAAGGCACCACCCCTGCCAACACTAGACTGACAGCAACCATAGCACACTCAGCAGCTGTCTGCCAAAAAAATCAGTGTCTGTGTGAGTCCCACTGAGTTCACAGATGAGCATCTTGAGACNGAGGTCTCTACTCAGCTTTGCCTTGAGGACTCTCAAGATAGCTATTACACAGATGTTTCCTGACCCCACCCCCTTTTTGTCAGGCACTGTTCTCAATGCTGTGGACCACGGAGAACAGGAGAAACAGAGCTGTGCCTCCAGGAGTGCTCATTCCAGCGACTGTCAGTTCTGTATCCTACAACTTCACCTTTTTCGATTTTTCCATGTTCCAAGGACCTTGTATGTCCACTGCAGAAAAACCAAGGTCAGTTCTGGGGTGGGAAGAGGTTCACTTAGTGAATAAAGAAACACAGACATTGACTGCAGAGAAAGGCACACTGGTAGCATGCTTGCCTAGAATGCAGGAGCCCCAGCTTTCAATCCTCAGAACCAAGAAAGATGGGGGCAGGGGTGAGTTATCCTGGGCAACTCTTCCTCAAGTTCCCAGAGACCTCCACAGCATGTGCACATGTGCTTGTGTGTGTTATACGTGTGTGGTGCACTCGAATAAGTAAGTGGGTGCATGCACCCATCCACATGCTTATGGAGGCCAGAGCAAGACGTCAAGTGTTTTCCTCTGATAGTATCCACCATAGTTCCTTGAGACAGGGCCACTCACCGAACTGGAAGCTCTCTGTTCCAGCCAGGCTGGCTGGCCAGCAAGCATTCAGGATCTTTTTTTCTGTCTCTGCTCCCCAATGCTGGAGTTACAGGCGCGCGCGCGCGCGCGCACACACACACACACACACACACACACATTTGGCTTTGTATATGGGTGCTAGGGATTTGAACCAAAGCCTCATCTTGCAGAGCAAGTTCTCCTGCCCACTGGGCCATCCCCCCAGCCCCAAGACCTCATTCTTTAAGAGAAGATGAAACAACATCTTCCTCCAACTTTCCCAGAGATACCTCGGGCTCTGCCTCTTTTTCAATTTCATTAAGTTTCTTTTTTTTTCCTTAGTCTGGGAGTTCCCTTTAATATCAAATGCAATCAAATTGTCCTACTTTAGCCCACACAGGGGTCAAGGGAAGATGAAAGTAATTTTTAGACTGTTAAGAGCATGGAATTTCATTAAAGATTATCACTTAGAAACTATTATTGCACACACCGAGGTTTCTTTCCTAATCTACACATCAAAAGCAATTGAAGAACAGGGTATCTGTGTCTAAAAATACACGGCAGATACATATGGAATCCATAAATGTAACACACGTGTTGAAACTACTACTTGAGAGTCATACTGTGCACAAAAAAATCATACAAGTTCTCAGCTGCCTAGGATGAAAAGGGTCCCCACTTGCAGACTTGGCTCTGGCTTGGCTCATCCCAGGTTGTGTTATCTAGACTTTNGTCAAGACATTGATGCCAAGATCTAGTATCATACCTGGAAGACTTTGGATAGAGTTTGTAAGAAATAAAAGAGCCAGGTGATGGTGGTGCACACCTTTAAGCCTAGCACTCGGGAGACAGAGGCAGGTGGATCTCTAAGTTCAAGACCAGCCTGGTCTACAGAGTGAGTTCCAGGATAGCCAAGGCTATACAGAGAAACCTTGTCTTGAAAAACATAAATAAATAAAGAAATGGATAGATAAATAAATAAATAAATGGATAAATAAATAAATAAATAAAAGAATTCATCTTAGAGGTTAGGATTTAGTGTTGCTGGAGTCAGGTTGTGGTCTGCTGAGTGTGGTGTCCCCCACAGAGTTGTGTGTTTGAACACTTGGCCTCCAGCTGGTGTCACTGTGTGGGAAGGTTGTGGAGTGAGTCCCTAGGGTGGCCTTGAGGCTTATAGCCTGACCCTACTCTCTGCTTCCTGAGTGTGGATGCAATGTGACCAGCCAGTTTCCTGACCTCACGTCTTCTCCAGGAGGGACTGCATCCNTCTTGACTGTAGCCAGAATAAACCCTTTCTCCTTAAAGTCAATTGTGTCACTTTATCACAGCAACAGAAATGTAACTAAACATATCCGAGCCAAGATTCTGCACCTTACCAGCTCATTCAACAATTCAGATACAGAGAAATGGCACTGGATCTTTCCCACCTGGCCCCCCACTTTCTGCTCAGGGTACAAGTGGCCTTTAACTTTTAGTTAATATTTCACCACTACTTGTCCCCATGGTGAACCTGATATGGAAACACCTGTTCTGTATTGGCCAATCTACCAAATAGCAAATGAACTGATCCCTAGGCTCTGTCTCCTAATCTACCGGGTTTATCCCTGACACCTGTCATTACAGGTGAGGTTGACCTTCCCTGGAGGTGAAAGGTGTCTCCTCCAGTTAGCCACAGGGCTAGGCAGCCAAGCATGGTTGTCAGTTTGAGCCGCTGCTGAGGCAGCTTCTCTATCAGCAATAACTGAATCTCATAAACCTCAAAGCAGGGATTGGGACATAAGTGATCGTGTTTCCTGTGAACTATTTACCACCCAGAGTGCCCCATTATGGGTTTCCAGAATCCCAGGGCTCTTTCATGGAGCTCGGGATGTNAACACTGAGCAAAGCACAGAAAGGGACACAGTTGCATGAAGCTAAACCAAGAACCAGGTTGGACCCCACTGTTGCACTCGGCTGGTGTGGGATTGGAATGAGAGCCTTCCTTTTTCTGAGCCACTATTACATTGCCTTTATAGTGGAATACCTCTCAAATGGGACTCCGGGGAAAGTCAGTGTGGGGGACAGAAGAGAAAGTAAAGGGTTGGTGGCTCACACAAGCAGTGGGTCTCTAGTGAGCACCTGCCTCAAGTCAGACAGATCCAGGAGCTCCGAAACAACCAATAGCAGACAGCTGTCCGTTTTCACGGACCTCCAAGCCCACCAGGATAGACAGATGGCAACTGAGCAACTCAGTGAATAATTGTGGAACTATAGCAGTGCTAACTTCTAAGGAGAAGGTCAAAGTCATGGCCAGCAGCCAGGGGCCAACTATTAGGAGCTCTCGGGGAGGGGAGTTGTGTCTCAAAGTATGAGTAGAATGAAGCAGCATGGTCAAGGAAGGCGTGGTAGAGGGATGGATAGAAGGCAGCATGGAGACAGACTATCANGTTCTGTAGATGTAGCTAGTAGATGACTGATCAGATTATGACAATGTCATCAGATGAGATGACATCTAGGGAGCTGCTCAGGGGTCTGGACCTTCACATCTCATACTCTGCTTTCTGGATTCCATCATGCATGCTGGGCCCTCTGGGTGCCTTTACATCNCCAACAAATCTTCCCCTTCCCTGTGTTATGCTCATTACATCTGTCTCACTCTCAATCACTGTGGAAATTTCTGTCCTGTTCTGGTCAGAACTCAAGCACTGGAGCAAACAGATCTAGGTTAAAATCTGGATCCACTGATTATTGCTGGTGTGACGTTATACAAGACATTTCCTCACTCTTGGCCTGTTTCTTTAAAAATTATTTAATGTATATATGTGTATGTTTGTGTGTGTGCACTCACATGTATACAGGTGACCACAGAAAAGTGTGTNAGATCCCTCGGAGCTGCAGTTACAGGAGGCTATGAGCCACCTGATGTGGGTGGTAGGAATCAAATCCGGGTCCTCTGCAAGATCAGTATGCACTCTCATCTGCTGAGCCAATCTCTCCNGCCACTAAATCTACTTCTTCTTCAAAATATAGAAATAATACTAGTTACTGCACAGGCTCAGTGTAATGGATTGATACTTGTAAGCATTTTAGAANGGAGCCTGGCACTTTCATGGTAAATGGGTAATAAACATTCCTGGGGCCCAGAGGACTTTATATGCACCAGCTCAGTTGTTTCCTGCAGAACGCTCTGCTAGTTACCATTATTACTGCCACTTTATAGGCAAGTGTTCACACATTTAGAGTGCTAAGTGCTATGTTAGGAGTGAGGACTTGCTGTTAGCGAGACACAGGCACAGACTCTACTCACAGTGTAGGAAGAAGTGAAAATGTTAGTGGGATCCCACTGACTAAGTCCAGAACAACTTAAGCTTTAAGANAAATAGTGATAAGGAGCTGGATAGATGTCTCTGGTAAATGTTTGCCCAGAAGTTGTGAGGACTTGTGTTCAGATCCCTAGATCCCCTGTGAAAATCTGAGCATAGCATGTCAGTCCCAGCACTGGGGGTGGCGGGGCAGGGACAGGCAGATCCCTGGGGCTTGCTGGCCTCCCAGTCTAGCAGAAATCAGTGAGCTCCGGGCTTAGTGAGAGATCCTGTCTCAGAAGCTATGGTACGAAGGCCAGCAAGACAGCTCAATGGGTAAAGGCTCTTGCCTTGCAAACCCAGGAATCTGACTTCAATCCCTGGACCCACATAAAGGTAGGAGGAGGGAATTAGCTCCATAAAGGTGTTCTGTATGAACACAGTGGTGCATGTGCCCCCCCCCAGACGCACAAAACAACAACACAACACACAGAAAGCAATGATAGGAACAGTAATATATTAAATAAGCCATGAACCATGAGTCCATAGTGATATAAATAAGCTAATGTGCAAATAAACAAATGGGCTGTGGGGAATAGCAGTCTTCACTATGTCAGAATGCCAACAGTACATAGAGGAAGTGATAGGGAGTTTTTAAAAGGTCTCTGATTAGGGGCTGGAGTGATAGCTCAGTGGTTAACAGTATTTGCTGCTCTTGCAGAGGACCCGTGTTTGGTTCCCAGCACCCACATNTAGTGGCTTGTANGTATCTGTAATTCCAGCTCCAGGGAGTNCAATGCTGTCTTCTGGCCTTCAGTGGTACTTGCACANATGTCATGCATATAAACTCATGCAGGCACCCATGCATACACATAAGTGTCTGATTAGTAAGTCTCATGGTGATAACTGAGTTGAGTGGGAATTNTTGATGGATGCTAAAACCACAGGGTGAATTTGGGTGAGGACTTGGATCTTTATTGACTCCCCCAAATGCTTATTAATTACAATGGATAAAATCTTGACTTCAGAGCAGCAAAACCCAAAAGCCGCCTAACTGCATATTTAAAGCTGCCTGCATCAGCCCTGGATGAAGCAACATCTTGTGCCTCCTGCTTCAGCACAATGGCTGTTTTTACAAATACCAAAAATTTGTGACTAGCTACTATATGCACTGAAATCTAACTGTGACTAGAACACTCCAATGTATGCCCATTCCACCACATCTAACTGGTTTGTACTCCTCAAAGATCACAAAGGCCAACTGGGGATTGTTCTAGATTAGACACCTGGCAGCTAAGTGATCATGTGATCCTGGGCCAAAAAAAAAAAAAAGATTTTTTGCTGTATGAGAACATGAGTGGAGCAGCTACCTCATGGTGTTAGATTTATGCTAATTTCCTGACACTTATGTGGCTATGAAAACATGGCCTTGTCTTTAGGAATACATACCGAGGGGAGAAGTATTGCATCTGCCTCTCCAGTGACCCTGGAACAAGGAAGAGTGATGTATACATGTTAAGATAGGTAGGCCCCTGCCTACACAATGGAGTACTACTCAGCAGAGAAAAACAATGACATCATAAAATTTGCAGGCAAATGGATGGAACTAGAAAATATCATCCTGAGTGAGGTAACCCAGACTCAGAAGGACAAACATGGTATGTACTCACTCATCAGTGGATACTAGATGTAAAGCAAAGGATAACCAGACTACAACCCAAAGCTCCAGGGAGGCTACCTAGCAGAGAGGACCCTAGGAGGGACACATGGGTCACCCAGTGAAGGAGAAATAGATGAGATCTACATGAGCAAACTGGGGGTGCGGGGGGGTAATGGAGGTCAAGGGATGGGGAACGAGAACATAGGGGAATGGGAGGTTTGAGCTGGAACAGGGAAAGAGTGGGAGGGAAAGGAAAGAGAGATCATGATAAATGAAGACATCATGNGAATAGGGAGAAACAGAGTGCTAGGGAAGTTCCCAGGAATCCACAAAGATGACCCCACCTTAGACTACTGACAATAGTCCAGAGGGTGCCTGGACTGGCCTACTCCAGTGATCACATGGATGAATACCCTAACTGTCATCATAGAGCCCTCATCCAGTAGGAAGCACATGCAGAGATCCATGGCCACCAGGCCGAGTTCCAGGAGTCCANTTGATGAGAGAGAGGAGGGATTCTATGAGCAAGGGACATCGAGATCATGATGGGAAAATGTACAGAGACAGCTAGCCAAACTAGTGGAAATGCATGAACTGTGGACCAACAGCTGTGGAGTCCCCACGGTACTGGACTAGAACCTCGGGATATGNAAGACAGTTGTTCAGCTTGAACTGTTTAGGGGGCCCTCAGGCAATGAGATTGGGACCTGTCTCTGGTGCATGAGCTGGCTTTTTGGAGCGCAGTGCCTATGGTGGGACACCTGGTGCAGCCTTGGTGCAGGGAGGACGGCCTTGGACCTGCCTCAACTGAATGTATCAGGCTCTGCTGACTCCCCATGGGAGACCATGCCTTGGAGGAGGTGAGAATGGGGTGTGGGTTGAGGGAGAAGGCTGGGGGGGTGGGAGGAGGGAGGAGAGGGGTATCTGTGGTTGGTATGTAAAATGAGTAGAAAATCTTTTAATTAAAAAAAGAGTAGAAAATAAATAAATAAATAGATAGATAAATAAATAAATAAATAAATAAATAAATAAAAGATAGATAGATATATAACGTATTGCAAGCAAGTAAACTAAAGCATGGACATTTGGAGATCTGGTGTAAGGATGCACAAATGGTCTTTGTAGCACTTTTATACCCTTTAAAAACAAATCTGGAATTATTTAAAAATTAAAAGCTATTCATAAACCCAATCAAAGCAACTTTTTTTCATCCTTATTTGGAGAGGGGGCAGGGAGAGAGGGCAAAGAGAGCGAGCCAAAGAGAGGACTTGCAGCCCAGCCTCTGTGTGGACAGTTGTGTTTCCAGTAGCCCTGCAGGGTGCTGACAGAGAGAAGCATTGCATTACTTCTGGCCCTATTCCAGTGAGGGAGGAAGGAAGAAACGGAAACAGTGAAAGCCTGTCCAGCTGAGGGGCCTGCTCCAGGACTGGGACAGGGAAGTGAGGAGCTGGCTTGAGCAGAATTGGAGCCTGGAAGGCTGCTGGGGCGGGCTTGGCTGAGTGCCAAGGACCAGGCCCCTCTCTCTCCCACCACAGGGAAAGGAAGCAGGAAGTGACTCCAAACTCAGCCTTGAGTTTCTATTAAGCTAGCACGTTCTGAGTAATTTACATATGTCACTATGTAACACTAACCCTCACAACACTCACCTTAGAGATGAGAACACNGGCTTAGCAAGTCGAGGATAGAGGGGCTGTACAGAGGAACATGNAAGAGATTAGCTCCCCGACCATCAAGCTGAACACCACTCAAAATGCTGGCTGAACTACAAATTTACGAAACTAACCAGTGACTATGGAACACTCAAAAACAAAAGCCAAAAGCTAAGTGAAAGAAGAAACCCAAAGAGGTGGTGGTGATGGGGGATCTACTGTCCGGTCCAAAAGGAACCGGGGACAAATGGTTATCTGTGGTGTCTATTAGAATACCAAAGCGGACACGGATGCTGGCCGCCAAGATTCCTCAGTATCAACCAGTGGCTCCTCTCAGCTCCTCTCACCCNGCCCTCCAACCTAAACTTCTCCAGTTCATGGGCTTCCTTTCCCCAAGCTTCTCATTCCTTTATAACCCTGACATTTTAGCTATGTGCTGTCTTGGTCCTCTCTCTCTCTTTTTTTTATCTTCCTCTCTTGGCCCCCTCTTGGTCTCCTTTGCTCGCACTCCTCTGTCTTCCTCTCTCTGGCTTTCCCCCCACCTCTCCTCTCATGGCCCATCCAGTCTGCTGGCCCTGTTCAGTGTACTACTTTGTCTCGATGCTCTGGACTCCTGCAGGTGCCTCTAGCTGTACTCTCCCTCATATCTACAATAAAAACCTTCCCNTCATACCTTGGAGCAGTCATGTCCCCACTTTATATACCTGGTGCCAAACCCCTCAGNTTATACTCTTACTGTCCTGTAGACATCAGCTACATAATGTGAACCTTAGNTTTGTTTCTCGTGGAGATGGGGACACAGCAGCCAACAGCCAGAGCCCTTGGACAGTAACAGAAGTTTCCAGCCCTGACACAAAGCTAGGTCTCTAGTGATCTCCACTGCCAGCATAGAGACATACTAAGGGGCAACCCACCTCCGTGCACCAGCCCCACCGAACTCTCTATGGAGATCTCAATACCGAGCTGAGGTAAAAGCCATTCTCTAGACTTCCTAACCCTGGTGGCTCTCTGTGATTTTGAAGTCTCCGTCCACATTCCTTGGTTAAGTGGAAACATCTGAAGCTGAAGTCTTAGGTTTAAACAGCCCTCCAGAGGTTTTGGTAAGAATGTGGGAGGAGCTGGAAGCTAATTCCCTCCTCATTTCCTGGAAGATCAAAATGCACAAAGGTAAACAGAATGACAAGGCAAGTTCCGTTCTGTAAGCAAGAGACTCACACACAGAAAGACTGGTGCACACAAGATCTCACAGAAAAAACATGATGATGAAATTATTATTCACACAGATAATTATTTGGGGCAGAGAGTGAAGGGTGGGGATTGTAGCAAGCTAGCCCAGGAGGGTCCAATTAGAACAAAACACACAGACAAAAGCCCTCCAGCAAATAGGCCTGCGCTGTGGCTGGGAGCGAGCTTACCAGCAGCTTTGGCACTGGCATCACTGCTATTTTGATCTCTATAGTTTCAGGGAGTAGGGGTGGGGTTCTACGCACTGTAGGTGCTTTAGCAGGATAGATGTATGAAGTGTATCTCCACTGTCAGCTTGACTGGATTTGGAGTCACCTAGGAGACATATCTCTGAATATGTCTATGAGGGCATTTGCAGAGAAGAAAATCCACTCTGAATGTGGGTGGCACCATCCCACGGGCTGGGGCCTTGGATTGAATAAAAAGGGACAAAGGAGAAAGCAACTGAACACCAGTATTCCTGTTTCCTGACTGCAGGTGACATGGCCAGCTGCCTCATAGTCCCACCACCATGCCATTTCCACATCGATGGACTACATACCCTCAAACCATGGGCCCAAACAAGCTCTCCCCTCTTCAAACTGCCTTTGTCAGGTGTTTGTTACAGCAATGAGAAAAGTCACTAACACAAACGTGTTCTACCCACTAGAGACCAGCAGTGTGAGCTCCTAGCCCAAACTGCAGCAAACAAAAAATGACTGTACATTGCCACAAATCTTTGAGGATAAAGTTTCCCAAGGTTGATAATCCCTGCTGTAAAATAATAATTCAGATCCTCTTGTTATGAGATGTTGTGGGATATTTGTATACTGTGTGAAGATATATTACTGTGATTGGCTTAATAAAGAGCTGAATGGCCAATAGCTAGGCAGGAAGTATAGGTGGGACTTCTAGGAGGAGAGACAGAAAGTAAGAAGAGGAATCTAGGCATGCAGGAGAGACGCCAGGAGATGGAGAACAAGCAAGACATGCAGGAGGAGAGGTAACAGCCAAGAGCTATGTGGCAGCNCATAGATTAATACAAATGGGTTAATTTAAGTTATAAGAACTAGTTAGGAACTAGCCTAAGTTATAGGCCTAGCTTTCACAACTAATAAGAAGTCTCCATGTCATTATTTGGGAGCTTGCTGGCAGGACAGAGACTTGTTACAATGAGACACACTACAGATCTGTGAGCACCAGGGAGGGTTGGAGAAAACTCTCTTTGGAAGGTAGATTGAGACCACAAGGACAAAGAGAACAATATCCTTTGGCAACAGATCCCAGAATACACTGGCTGCTCTTGCAGAGGACCTGAGTTCAATTCCCAGCACCCACAAGGGGGCTCACAGCCATCTGTAACTCTAGTCTCAGAGGATCCAACTCCCTCTTCTGTTCTCCATGGGTACTGCATACACCTGGTGCACACACTGAGTTTCCTACAAATAGTGAAACATGAACACACAACTCCCAGGCTTTTAAATTTCTTAANTGAATTAGCATAAACTAAAGGCAAAGACACTAGATAAAATGGGTGGGAGAGGCCACTGAGCCTACCAGATGGAAAACGTTGGCCAGAAAAGAAATTGTAACCATGGATTAGATGAAAATTCCAACCAAATAGTGTTCAGTGAAAAAAAAAAATCTATCTTAAGAAGACAATTGCTTCTGTGAGGGAGGGCCACAAAACAGAATTAGAAGCACAGTTAAGGAAAGCAAGACAATGCAGGGAGGTGACTGAGGTGGGGGCGGAGAGCTGGTGGGAGAGACGTGAGGACAGATAAAAGAATGCCAGCCCCGGGTTGCAGTTGGGAGTATTTAGCCACAGCAAAGTAATGGAAACAGGCTAGACACAGAAAAGGAAAGACAATGGGACGGAATGAAGACAGTGGTTGTTTTTAATTCCAGTGAAAATTACACATACAGAAAAAAAGGACAAAAGAGAGGCAAGATATACATAATTAGAATTCCTGAAGAATCAAAGCCAAACAATAAAACCCAATTCTTGAAATAGAGTGGAAAGAGATGTTCTTGAAACCAGAGATATAAATCTACCTGAAAGGCACTCTGTGTGCCAGGGACTTTGACCTAGAACAGCCAATTCCAAGACTCTTCTAATAAAATCACCAGGCTTAAAGGGAAAAAATATATCCTTTGACCAGCCAAGCCAAAAAAAATCAAGTGACTCATAAAAGGGATAAAATCAGGCTGGTCTCTCCAGCAATCAATGCTGAACGGTGGCACAAGACTCACAGGATGTATTATCTATTGTATGTCTTCTTTGGATGATAACTGTTTGAGTCCTTTATTTTTTCCTTAACTATTAAAAGAAAAA
>LZPO01044473.1:69402-85430 GCA_001675575.1 Neotoma lepida | reverse complement strand
GACCCTACCAGAACCCACTGTGTGGCCTTAGACAAGCCACCTGGTGGTCTACTCACAGCTGCAGTGCCACCTCCACAGTGTGAAGCAAGCCTTCCCTGCTCACCTTCTCAAGGCAGCCCCTCAGTCACCCTTTTACTTTACAATGGACCCATCTCCATCTTGGAACTCTTCCTGTTTCTTGTCTGCGTTGCTTCTTTCTCACTGGGCTGGTCACTGCCTTTCTCCAGCACCCAGGATGGAGTTGGCACACAAAAGAGCACATAGGTCTTTTCTTTTTGCAATGGACAACCACCATGTTCACCATTTCCTGTGGCTCCCAGCAGGCCATGCTGTCTCTGCCAAACCTCCCTTTTTAACAGGAAGCTCTCCTGGCTCCAAGTTCCCAGTCAGGGGCAGCTGCCCTGGACTGCCCCTCTCTAGTCTCAGATGGGGATTTCCTGAGCCTGGCGCAGGGCAGTGAAAATAGGGAGAGAGGTTTGTGCTTCACTGTAAGCAGCCCGAATTAGCCACAAGGTCATCCTCCTTGTCTGGGGACTGCTCAAATGAGCCTCTAGGAATAACAGAGAGCGTGGAGAGATAGAATTTTCCCTCAAAAAAATGAGGGCTGTGGTATGGCTCAGTGGCAGGTTTTGCCCAGCACGCTTGAGTTACTGAGCTCCAGCGCCCCTCTAACCAAACAGCAACAGCAAAGTCAGCTGCCATCTGAGCTCACACACTGCCTGGTCATCTGTCCTGCACTACCCCAACTCATCCACAACAACCTCCACCTCAGGATGGCACAAGAACCAGCCCCACTATAGGTGGCCTTTCCGCACCTCTGCCCTACCCACAAGAGCCAGCCAAGGGTTTATTCCAGATCCTGCTGCTATGCCACAGACTTGTTCTGTGACCTGGAGCTGGTCACTCTGATTCTTGGCTTCCCACCTGGAAAGCCTGAGTAAAATCTGGGGGCCAATGGTCTAATGTGGGCAGCTCCTCAGAGAGCCCAGCACGGGTTAGCATGAAGGCAAAGCCCCCTTTGCCCTTATGATTTCATGCTTGAGTCTTCCCAGCCCCCCAACATGGTGGAAGATATGTCAGGGATCTAGAACCCCCACTCCACAGGACATCTGGGGCTCAATGTCTGTATCTCCCTGCCTGACTCACAGCTTAGAAGTCATAAGCCACNGTGAGTTGAAGTCAGGTTACTAGGTGGAATCCTGGTGATGGACTATATATTGGGTGCTACTGCCCATGCCCAAAGGAGGGCCCAGGGGGCTTTGGGGACATTAACCCTTTATTTAATATATCCCCCGATATCCATCCTCCACAAGTAAAAGGGCCAATGTCTTCTGTTTGTTCAGTTTTTTAAAATTTTTCAAAAATTGTATGTCAGTGTATGTGTAGTGTGTGTGTGTGTGTGTGTGTGTGTGTGTGCTCGTGTGCGTGAGCCCATGAGGGGGCTAAAGGTCAACTCAGGTGCTATTCCTCAGGAGCTTTCCACCTAGTTTTGAGACAGGGTCTCCTACTGGGACCCGGGGTTTTCTCAGGCTGACTGCTCAGNGAGCCCCAGGATCTTTCTTTCTCCACCTGCCCTGCCCTGGAATTATAAGCAGGTACCTCCGTGCCCAGTCTTTCTTTCCATGGATGCTAGGGATCAACCCCAGGTTCTCATCTTGTGTGGCCAGATGTGGCTTCACTGGCTGAGCTCTCTCTCCAGANCATTTTGGTTTTTTGTTACAGGATCTCATGCAGCCTAGACTGGTTTGGAGCCTGCTGTAGCCAAGGATGACCTTGAACTCCTGATCGTCCAGCCTCTTTTTCCCAAGTGCAAGGATTACAGGGATGTGCCACCATACCCAGCAAAGCCTACTGTTCTGTCACNAACATGGTGGGGTGGGCAAACCTGGGAGTGGGGGCTGCATCCTGGAGCTGCTCAAGCATTGGATTCCTNCTGCCCACTGGGCTGAGTTTGTGGACGCTGGGAGCTTTGGTAGGGGACATTGTCCAATTTTATACGTTGCCTTGCTTGGACGCTCTGGGGTTGGGGGTAGCCATTAAAGAGCATGCAGGATAGTCATCTTGTCAGGGCTGCCTCCCTGAGCATACAGAGGGTCACAGNGATGNGCTCAGTTGGGCATTTACCATGTTCACACACTGGGCCAGGTGTGTTCAGAGCATCACCTCACCTAAATCACCCTCTGGACTCCTCTGAGGGGTCCTAGCACCATACCTGCCTTAAATGGGACCAGGGGAGCTTGGTATTTTGCCAGGGCCACCCAAGTCCTGAAGCAGGAACGCAAAGCCAGTTTGCCCCAGTCCATCCATCCTAGNCTGCCACCCTCTGCTGACAGAAACAATAGCAGACCAGAAGTCAGATGTCTGGGCTGTGGCACTGAACCTGTTGTACTTCTTAGTACCTGTCTCTAAGCTGCAGTGTCCCATCTATGAGGTGAGGCAACCACTCCTGGATTCTCTGGACCCTTCTAGGTTTGGAATCTTTGAGGGAGGGTACAGGGATAAGGAGAGCCATTTGTAAGAAGTAGGTGCTTTCTCTCAGGTCAGGCTGCAGCTGAGGGAGAAGGCCCCATCCANAGAGAGTAGATGGAATAAGAAGATGGCAGCACACAGGGAGAGGCTTCTGCCACCATCTCTTCCACTGTNCCCTCCCTCACTTTGGCTTTTGGGCAGAGCCAGGCTTGTAAAAGCTGGCATCAATTCTCCATCTATGCTCATCTCTCTGCTTCCAAGGAGGCCTTAGCATGCTGCCCCAGGGTGATAGAGGGTATGGGGGGAAGGATCTCAGGAACTCCAAACTTCCCAGGTCCTGAAGGACACATTGCATCCAGAAGAAGAGGGTCAGGGTGGCAGCTCCTGGTCCCTCCTCTGGGTTCCCCAGGTTTGGGTAAGAGTGTCAGGTCCCTTCTAGTGGCTCCTGAACTACCCTGGCACAGACCTACTGTGAGCCATAGCCTTAGTAAGCTGCTATATCCCCCTGTAACTTACCCTGATATCTTCCCGGAATGGGTCTCAGGGACCTAGGTACTCAACAAGAGGTCTGGAGCCCAGGAGACCCTCCTGAAGGAGGTACTTCAGATGGGCTGTCTGGGTCAGTGTACTTTGGGATTTTTCTAACCCAGCCACTCTGCGTGTGTGTGTGTGTGTGTGTGTGTGTGTGTGTGTGTGTGTGTGTGTGTATGTGCTGTGTGTGTGCCTTTATGTGTATATGTGCTTGTGTGCATGCATGTGTTTGTGTCTCTGTGTATATGTGCTTGTATGTGTGTGTGTGTGCATGTGTTTGTGTTTGTGTTTATAATGTGAATGGGACATAAGAGGAGGGAAAAGGAGCAGACAGGCAACAGACATGCTGTTTTGGATGGCCGTGCCTCCCCTGGTCACCTCCTCTCCCACTGGTGCTCACTACACCCTGCAGCAGGCCCTTGGCACAAAGCCCATGACTTCAGCATCCTACCAACTGCTTCTCTTCACTCAGAATTAGCACTTGTCTGGAACAATTGGGAGCATAAAAAGTGCTTCAATAATTTGGCTAGAGGGTTGCCATGACGATACTCAGCAAGCTCCAAGAGAGGGTGTCAGTGTGCACTGAGCAGGGAACAGGCAAAAGGGAGAGGGCAGAGAGGCACAGAGGTTCAGAGCAGTGGGGAGGAGCTAGGGAGGCCCCAGGGAAGGCCTCNAGTCAGACCCTCAGTCTCCAGTGGTCCTCTTCAGGCAGAGATGAGCTCACTCTCTAATCTGGGCTGCACTGTCCCTTCAGCAATGGGACACCAGCTGCTGACAAGCTGCAGGGCTAGCATGGCAGGGCTGCTCCCATCAGGAGGAGTCCCCAGGAACACCAGACTGGGGTTAAAGGCTGGACATTCTTGGGAATCCTGGGAGTGAGCCCAGGAGACCCTCCTGAAAATCCTGTCCAGCCTGTGGTCCAGCAATGCTTGTGGAAGAATGAGGGTTCATGTCCCTGCTGAGGGCCTCTTCTCACCACAGTTCCCCATCTCAGGTCCAGGTCTCTATCCTTCCCACAGGCCTGAGAATCAGTGTCAGGGATAAAGTCCTGCACGTTCCTGAACTTTGCAACATGGTTTCTCCTCTGCCACCTCAGCAAGGCAAGGGAATCTTTGCTATCTTCTGAAAGGAAGCAGAGAAGCCCAGAGGAGGAGGAGACCAGAGCGGAGGAGACCAAGGCCACACAGCACGCAGCAGGCAGGGTAAAGTGAGGATGGAGCCTAGCCTTGGACTCTACCCAAACCTCACTGCTTCCTGGGAGCATAGGCTCTCTGGGTTAGGTCCATCCAGCAACACCCCATCTACACAGATGGGGAAATTCAAGCCCTGGGACATGCCCCAGCCTCCTAAGGCATTTCTCGGCCACTGTTAGATTGTGAGCCAAAAATATGTATTCAATAAAGCAAGCCCTGATGACATTTTTATGTCCCCAGAAGTCCAAGTGTCTACTCAGGAGGCTGAGGCAGAAGAATCACTCCCATCCATGAGGTGGGGACAACCTGGGAAACATGGCGAGATCCAATTGAAAGGAGAGAGGAGAGAAGAAGCAGGCCTTGCTTTGGAAGTCCCTTGGCTGTCGGCAAACTAAACAGAAGGCAGCTGGAACCAGGACCACAAAGGCAGACTGTCAGAGGCTCTCCCAGGCAGAATCNAGTCCCTGTTGTCCACAACAGCCTTGAAAAGGGCCTCCACTGTCCGCACAGTGGGGCTTGGCAAGTCACCTGGGCTCTCAGAGCCCAAGCCCTGCAGCTGTCAGAAGTATGTCTTATGAATATGGCTATTAATCCTGGAGCCCAGGAAGGGCCCACCTTCCAAGGTCTAGAGAGGGCACGCCTGGACCAGCAGTCTCTTGATGACAGAGGCACAGAGGGCCTTGTAGACACCAGTGAACAGGACTTTCGTGTAGCCTTGGTACTGGGATGATCAGCAGCAGCTCAAGACCACCTCCCTGTGTGTCCTGATTCTAGTGCTTGCTAGAAGGTTCTTCTCACTACCCTGAGATTGTGAAGCATCATGCCTGTTCCATCCTTGTTGAAGGGGGCATTTATGGGGATCAAATTAGGTAATTTATAGGAACACACTGTAGTGAAACCTGGTCCCTTATCAAGGGTGCACATCTTAATGGAGTCCACAAATTGGGGTTTGGAGTTGGAAGGATGCTCTGCTGCATGGTGTGCTAGGTTGACCCTAAGAGGAGACACTTGGTCAGCCTTGTATTCAGCTGCTGGCACATCTCGAGGGCCCAGAGCACCCCCAGCCCAGCCCATATGTGTTCTGCTCAGACTGTGAGCACAGAAGAGTCTGCTGTAGCTAGGTCTCTGAACTTTCAGGATGTAGGCTGTGTTTGGGGATGGGGCCAGTCTTAGAACACCCAGNTGGAGATGGCCACTCCTGAAGCAGAAGGCATATTCATTCTCTCTCATCCTCCAAGCAGGAGCAGCTGCCAGTGCTCCAGCCCATCCTTTGGAAGGAAGCAGAATGGGGTTTTCCTAAGTATTGATCTCAGGTTCAATNCCGGTGCAGAGCAGTGTGTGCCTGTCATGTCCCCAGAAATCTATCCTCCCAGGTGAGGAATATTACTCCCAAGTTTTTGTTAAAACAGAATCAGAGATGGAGCAAACTTCCCAGACGCTATGCAGCCAGGCAGAGGTGGGGCTGGGGTTTGAAACTGGGCCTGTAAGTTCCAAAGGTCCTGTCCACATGGTGACATCTGGGCCTGCCTAGGGAGGGTGTCTGTGGAAGGTGGGGAGAAAAAGGAAGGGGCTGTGTCTAGGGGAGGTTCTAGAATCTCAACTGTCAATCAACTGACACTAATTTTCTCTTAGCAAGAATGAGTGTTCATGGGTGCAGTCTATAGACTCTTAAGAGGAGAGGAAAGGGGGTATACAGACAACATCCATGCCCACTCCTGCTTTCCCATGGTAGCAGGAAAGGCACAGAGTTCACTCACACTCAACACTGGCAGGCAACCAGCAGGTAGACAGCCCTGGGGATATCAGACAACAAATTCAGGTGGGAGAGTAGGTTTTTGGGGTAGTGCACCTGCAGCTACTCCATCTGGGGAAACTGAGGCCCAAGATAAGAAAAAGCTATGCTCAGGAGCCGGAGACGGAAGATCACGTAGCCAGTTTCTGCAGCTGGGTCACAGGCCTGATTTCTCACTGTCTGTTCTGTAGACACTATCTGCTCTGTTAACTGGGACACTGTACTGTTCCCAGCCTACATGGGGACGAATGTAGTCTTGGGCTGGATTAAGGACAAGTTGGGAGAGGGCTCTGGCTGCTGTGACAGAATGTTCTCGAGCATCTTCCTATCAAGACCTGTTCCTTCCCAATCTCTGCCACTGTTTTTCCTCCTCCTTGTGGGAACACTTGGGTTTAATCCTCTCCTCACTTTCCCTCTGCTGATGTCCACGATGTACCTTCCTCCCTTCTGTGGCCACCCCAATCCCTTTTCAACAGACCGGGTCCTTGTTCCCCGCCCTACCTTCTAGAAGCAGGCCTTCAGCTACCTCCCACCCACGGACTTGGTGGGGTGGCCAGTGACCCTCCTGTGGCTGGGAGACCCTGCTTGCTTGCAGAGNGGCCTCAGTGAGGGAGGATGAAGCTTGCCTGGCCTTGGGTGGATGCTNAGGTCCCCACCAAAAGCCTTCAGGGCTAACACTGATGTTCTACTCTCACAGTGGGAGTCCCACGTCTGCTTTTTCTCTTGCTCCATAGAAAGGATGCCTGGCACTCTCCATCCATCCCCAGGGGCCACACAGATGCCTAGTTCTGCATGTCACAGTCTCCACAGTTCTTCCTATATTCCCCACCTCACTGTATCTTTACATTAGTGAACTTTGCTACTCTGCCATTGAAATACTTGACAACTCAGGAGAAGAAAGATTTATGTGGGGTCCTGGTGTCAAAGGGATTGCAGTCCATCACAGTGAGGAAGGCATGGTGGAGTTCTTGGCGGCTGGAGCTTGTGGTAGAAACAGCTTANGTCATGGCAGACCAGGAAGCACAAAGCAGGGAAGCAGGGGCAGGTATAGCCTTAGCAGGTTGACCCTAGTAGCTCCCTTCCNCTTGGCCCACCCCTAGGTGTTCCACAGCCTCCCAAAACAATGCCGACAGCTAGGAAACAAGCATTCAAAACATAGCCTGGGGGGTCGTAGCCAAAGCACATCAATCCTGGTAAGAATGCCTTCCTAAAATGCCCCCCCAAGTCCTCAGAGGCTCCCCATCAGCAAGCGCCTACCCAAGTCAGCCCTTTGCCCTCTCAGGTCCACCATGCTCTCCTCATCTCACCCAGTGTGACACTCCCCACACGTGGGTCTTCTAGACACAAGCTACCTAGGGCTCTTCCCTGCTCAGGAGCTTTGAGCTACCGTATTTTGCAGACACTACCTCCCCATTCTCCAAGGGCCCCCTCTGCCAGAAAGCTCCCCATGACCACCACCCCACACAACGCTGCCTGTTCTGCCAACTGCTGCAGTGCTTCTCGGAACCCGGAGCGTCATAGTTACCCCACTTCTGTGGTTCTTCAACAGTGTGTCTTGGTTTCTCATCAAATGACACAAAATATAACAATGACCATCCTAACACTGGCTGTGACAGACTGAGTCCCCGAGGCTAGGTGCAAGGGTGCTTTCAGGCAGGTTTTTGAGAATACTGAGTGTGGGGGCTGGCAAGCAGCTGGAAGTTACTTCCTCAGACAGGCTCAANTCCTGAAGTAGAGGACAAGCACAGGTGGGTAAACCTTACTGGAAACTACTTGCATTATATATTCAGAGCCTTAGAAATACACAGCCTTCCATATCTAGGCAGCAACCCCATTTTTAAAAATTCATTTTAAGGAGCAATTGCAGATATGCTTGAAGGTTTGGTTGCAGACAGGCTGCACAGCCGTGATACTAAGGATAAGGGCTGTGCCAGATTTCTTCAGTTGTAAAGTGGTGATAAAAATAGCACCTTGGGTTCTGGGGAGATGGCTCAGTGCTGGGGAGACAGACATGGGGGTTCATTAGGCAAAGGGCACCCAGCCTAGTCTAATCAGCAAGCTTCAGGCCAACCAATGACAGACCTTGTTAAAAAAAAAAATCAAGGACTCATGAGGAATGAAACCAGAACTTGACCTCCAGCCTTTGCATGTATGTGTATTCATGTGTGCCTACATGAACACATACACATAATAGCACCTCATGGCTGCTGTGAGGATGAGGAAGTCAAGGGTTAACATGTGTAAAGCATATGACCCCCATGAATACACACACACAGACACTAGCACCTCACCTATGTAAGGGAGACATTAACACATGTAAAGCACTTCACAGGCGCCTGGTGTACCCACCCTCTCTGTGAAAGTGTCACTTGCTATTGTGTTTGAATGAGGTCTCAATGAGGCCAACATGTGGGCTGTTAGCTGTGTCAACACCCTGCTTCCCAATGCCCATCCTCACAACTTCCAAGTCAGAAGTGACCAATTGTAAAGACNGCACCAATATCTCCCAGGAGCTATGTATTCCATACATTGCCACTCTATGAGAACTACATATTCCATACGCTACCATCTCCCACACTGTGTGACCACTCAATGCTGGAAAGGAGAACTAACATCTCACAACCAAGGGACAAGGCTAAATTCACTGTAAAGTACACAGATGTGTAGAAAAGAAAACCCTGCGAAATGAAGTTACAAAGTAATTTTCTTTTTAATTTCTTACAAAGCACACACACTCCTTTTGAGGTAAAAACCAATGGGAAAAAACCAATTTTGCAAAAGAAAATACAAGCTACCTTCGCTTGCTTCCATTTGTAGTCAAAGAGATTGTGTCTCCCTTTTGTCTGTCCCCCACAGAATCTGACACAGTCTCTGGACATAAAAGCCCAATCGTGAACGGAGGGAGCTCTAGCCCGGCAGTCTTATTGCATCTGCCAGGCCAAGGCACTCAGTGTAGGGTGTGGAAAAGGCCAGCCAGCAAGGAAAACAATACGGGGGTTGGGGTACATTTGTCCTGAACTTAGTCAGTGGATGACCCATTTGCCAGGCTGGCAGATGNCAAAGAGTGACCTTAAGGGGAGAAGGCAGCGGGATCCTGGGCTCCAGCCACAGGTGTGCATTAGGTCAATTACCTGGGGAGCAGGTGGTAGGGCGGCCAAGGGCCAGCTGAGCATCAGTGCTAGGCCACTTTGGCACCTGAGAGCTTTCTTCAGCTTGACTGTCTGAGGGGGGTTTAAGTGCACTCAGATCTTAATTAACCCCACAATTTTCATTCTGGCCATTCTCTGGAAAACCTCCTCACCCCCAACCTCAATGACTCCAACAGCAGCACATGCAGAATCAGGGGACACCAGGGAATGCNCAGGGTCAGAGGGTCATNTATCAGTCAGAAAAGGACCACCCATCCAACACAAGGGTCAAGGTTAGAGTTAGGAGGGCATGTGAAATGTACTTAAGAGAATTGTATTACTAATTATGCTGCTATTAGGCATGGAACATGTCTGATGTCAAAACCCCTAAGAGGAGGCTGCTTGTGTGTCCATCTCATAGCTGAGGAGACTGAGGCATGAAGGTTAATTAGCTGGCTGCTCCTAGGAAACTCTGGAAGGGCTGAGCTGGAACACAAGCCCAGGCTGGTGTGACTCAGGCTCTCTCTACCTCAGTCCCCACAAAAGCTCTGCAGGTGGATGTTGGAGACCGGGGTGGGGGGGTGGTGGTGGTGGGGTGGTGGTGGTGTATCTATCAAGAGGTGGATGTTGGAGTGGGACTAGGGGTATCAAGTTGCTCCCTAATTCTGCCCTTGCAGGCAGCACTGTGGTTGAGAGGCATGTTACCCTGCAAGGTGAAATGGAGCCACCTGGCTGGTGCAGTGTGCAGACCGTTAGCACTAATCCTTCCAGCGCTGNCTCACTGGCAGAGCTCCATGGGGGCTGCGGCGTGTTCGTTCACCAGGTTACTGGGAGTGGCGGATGACACCTGCCACACCCTGTGCTTCCTCACTCCCTGGGTGGCTTTGGAGATGGTGTGCTTTATGCATCAGTCTTCTAGTCTATTCAGTGGGGACAGTAGTCTCTAACCTACACTGGCAAGATTGGTGCCACGAGGGGAACGCGTACTCAAGAGCTCATAGCTCTGGCTCACTTCCCAGCAGCCTCGGTGGCTTGGAGTTTCTTCTTCCCTCTCCCTGACTGCGAGGGGAGGCTGAGGCTAAGGTTCTGGGGGAAAAACTGAAGGCCAAGAGGCAGCGTCCTAAGAGCCTCCTGAGGGAGCCCCTAGCCTCTGTGAGGCTCTGCTCCTCTCCAGTCTTGCCTGGGTGGTCCTGCGGTGGGAATATCCCAGGGTCGAGTTTCGGGAGCCCGAGGATATTCTTCACAAACCATTCCACAATCGCTCCTCAGGCAGGGAGGATACAACCTTTTTCTCAGAACGGCTCCCGCAGGAGCTTTTTTCTTCGGCACGAGTGTGTAGCTGGTGGTGAGGCTGGCGCCGAATGAAGCCCGGGGAAAGGTGGGGCGCCTCCCCGCTGCAACCTCGGGGAAGGGCGAGGTATTGCGTGCTCGGGTTGGGGACCCTGGCGGGCGGCGAGCTCGTCACCGCACGCCCACGGCCTTCCTGCGGTGGGAGGCTAATTGCAGCCCCGGTCACGCGGCTCTCCAGCACTCGCGTGGCCCACCGCTTCCTCCTGCCTGCGCCCAGAGTCTTCACAGCATGCCGATGGCAAGGACCAGTGGCCCAAGGAGCTCGGCTGTCACCTGCCTCTGCCATTGCATAGGCATGCTACCTCCTCTGAGCCTCACTTTCCCAGGGCATTTACAACAAATGAACAACTCATGGGATTTTTACTCAAGTCTGATGGAATGTGCCAGCAGCATACTCACTCTCTGGGCTCCCTTCCCCTTTCAGACTACAGATCTGTCTACAGAGCCAAACCAACAGGTCGGACTGAGGACCAAGGCCCTGTTTGAACAGTGGTGACAAATCCATACTCCTAGAGGGCACATGAGACCGGGACTTTCCCTACGCTGAGTGACATCATCATTCCCCTGAGGGGGAGTGACAGCACAAGTCATCCTTATAATGATGCCACACACAGGCACACGTACGTTCTGCCAGCTCAAAGGGGGCTGACTGGAGAAATCTGGCTTCTGTTGTGCTGACTACAAGTGCTGCCTGCCTTACCTGCTTCCGGGTTGGGTTCTCTCAAACTGCCCAACCCCCAAATTATTCAAGGACAGCCTAGCCCAACACAGGCTTCTGATCACGGGCAGGGAAATGCTTTTGTAACAGCCCAGGCGTGGGACTACTAACCCAGCTGGGGGCAGCACAATTAGCGTTCTGCCCTGATAAACATCAGAGCCATTTGCTTACCAGATCCAGGGCTCTTATCTAATAATGGATTCTAGTAGCTCAAATCTGACGTGTGTGTGTGTGTGTGTGTGTGTGTGTGTGTGTGTGTGTGTGTGTGTGTGTTTCAGAAGAAAAAATGGGAAGCCAGGGGAAAGGCAGTTGTGAACTAGTCCCTTGGTGGGAGCTTGTGGGTGGAATCCTGTATAAGGATTTAAACAAACAGAATGCATCACTATGGAAACAACCGGTTTTTTCAAAGGAACCTTTAAAAAATAAAGTGATCAAGACTTCAGATTCAACACTCCAAGTGTTTATGACCAGAAAAGGCAAAGTGGGTCTTAGATACTCTGCAGCCAAGAAAAAGCTGCCAGAACTCAAGGAAGAAATATTCCCAGCAGAGCAGGAACCCATCATCTGTCAGGCTTTCCCCTGAAACCCTGAGAGCAGAGCATTCTGCTCACTATAGGCCTACTTAACTCTTTCAGGGTTGCTATGACATGGCTCAGCAGCCTGGGCTCTTTACTGATGGGATCCAGACAGACCTGCCNGAGTCAAGGCAGAGTCAAGGCAGCCAAAGTAGCAGAAAGGAGTCTAAAGGACATTCCTGTATGAGCTGTGACCCAAATGTGTTAGAGATCACCAGCTGGGCTAGTGGACCTGGACCAGAGCAGACGCCCATTTCTGCACTGAATGTCACACTGTTCCTCGTGTGCCTGGAGGCTAGTTCCATTTCTGGGGTAAAGCCCAGCACACCCGCTGTCTGCTGGCTGGAGCAATGATGCTGTTAGGACGTCTCACACTTANTTTGGACATCAGGGTTCCCNCATGTACTCAGAGATAATAGTACAAACACTAGGAAAAAATTCACCCATCTGTGAAAGTTCTGAGGCATATCTGCTTGGATATGGTTAGGAACCACTTGCTAGGGAGGTTGCCCAAGACTGTTTCTAAATCCACCGCACCCAACCCCCACCAAAATGAGTTTCCCCAGTTTAACGGCACTTCGAGTTTAGTGAGCCACAGCTTCTGACAAGATGCTCATGTTGGCTAAGGAGAAATGTGATGCAGGCATCTGCCCTGATGCACAAGAAATCAGGGGACACACAGGTCACCTGCAGCTGGCTATGGCCAGCTCTGCTGGAGCGAGGGCCTCAGAGGATTTCCACCTCAGTTCAGCACGGATGAGAAGGGGAACACCGGCTTTGGAATTAGCCTTTGAAATTTGTCTCTGCCACCACAAGTCCTACTAAAATACTTATCTCAGCTTCTTGTCTCCACAGCAAAATCAGTATGGAGAAGATGAGATGGCGAATAGAAACTCATAGGACAGGGCCTGCAGGCAACCAAAGCTCATAGAGGGCAACTTTTTAGTTGCATTGCTATTGGCTCTATTTGGTGTGTTTTGTGTCAGCAGACAGCTTTGTCTCAGTTCCTGGGTAGGGCAGGAGCTGCAAAAGGTTGGTGTGGTGACTGCCTATCACCATTCCTATCTACACCAAAACTCTAGTTCTGGTCTANGGCAGGAACCTNCTTGACACTTCAGAAGGCACAGGGTCCTGGTGGTGGAAATAGCTGGCACCGGTCACACATGGGAGTCTACAGTAAGGGCAAGAAACAGCAGCTGTGACTTCTGCTCTTTGCCTAGGAAACCCAGGTGGAGGCCTGGCCTGTGTGGTCAGACAGGGCTGTGTTGAGTGCAGAGTGAAGGCTGCCCTAAAGCAGGAAGAGATAAGCCCCTGCAGTGAGGAGGGGGTGCTGGAAGACCTGGAGCCACCGGCCAGTCTGTATTTATAAGGAAGGGAGGAGGGATTTCCAGCCTCAGTCATCAAACTCCTAATCCAAGCTGACCATACCAGGTTTTTTTGGCTTTCACTGGAGAACAGCTGGGAATTAAATAGAGGGCTTAAGCTCATGGTGATTCATACCTTCTTCCTAGGAAGGCTTAGTACGATGGTCAAATTCTTAAACAGCATTTAGAATTTCTTACAAAAGATCTATATATATTTTAAAAAAGAACAGACTCTGATACAAGGAACCAGAGAGCTTGTGGGAGCAGAGTCTGGCCAGGCTAGTTCCATCTGAGCCCTGAGGAAGCTTGCCTAGCCTCTGGCACCTTTCCACGTCATGGGGATCATCCATGATGGAAACAGGATAACAACCAAGACAGTAAATTTTCCTCCCAGGACGAGAAAGAGAAACTCTAACCCGTGTCCTACTTTGATCCACTGACACTCACTCTTCCTCTGGATTTGAGTTAATCGGGTACATTGCTCCTGAGCCAAGGTCAAGGAGTCATGTGTTTTTATGATGCAATAAGGGGCAGCTACCCCATTCTGTTTTGGAAACCTTGGTGACATCACAGCTAACCCCTGAACTTGGGCACCCAGTAAAAGAGAACACTGAGTCAGAAGAGCCTTAGTCACAGGCTTCTGAAATCTAAGGTAAAAGAGCCATGAGATCATCCAGGCTATTCCCTGCAGGGCTGATCTGATTCTATCTGGCTTGGGTTTAAATGACTCAAGGAATTCTCTAGGGAAATCTAATCTATTGGAACAGCTGTTACCAACAGGGCATTTGCTGTTCTTCAACCAAAATTTCAGCCTGTTTTCCTGACATCCAATTATTCCTTGCTTCCAGGAGACAGCATTGTCTTTCCAGGTAGGACTGCCTGGGGGTGTAGACAGGAGCATGCTGCCTTCTCTTTATTCAGAGGCCTGTAGCCCAAGTGTGCCCCAGGAAGACTGACAGCTGGGAGACTCAGCTGAATAAACAGTGTTCCTGAACATGCAGCTTTCCATTACAGTAACACATAAGCCAAGATGTTAAGGAGTCAAGGAAGACTTCAACAAAGCCCAGAGAAGCCACCTCTGTTTGGGTTTCAGCAGCTGTCTGCCTGTGGAAGGCTCCAGAGTCACTGACATGTATTTATATCTCCATTTTGCTAACGTCATAAGGAACAAACATGTTCAGATCTTCCCCAGAGGCACAAGGCCATTTGTATTTCTTCAATTTAAGCGGGGGAGGGCAGGAGGAAAAGAGCTGATGGACCAAATCATCTGTGAGCACAGCCATAGCAGTGTTTAATTTGCCTAATGATAACCCTTGATTTAGAGATCCGTCTCATAGTAACTGCTCCCTTAGTAGACATGCTGGCAACATGAAGCGCTGGTGGCTCTCATTCAGGACAAGGACCTGGGAGGCAAACACCACAATTTCCAAACAGCCACATGACGAGAGTGCATGGAGCAGCTTCTGAAAGTGCTTCCAGGAGTGGGGGAGGGGTGCACAGCCCCCCACCTCAGGGGCAACTTTGCAGACATGCCCCATCACCAGGGTGCTCCTCTGGGGTCTGGATAAATGGTCCGAAANGTTAGGTTTACTCTTGGTTCCCTGGAGTGGTATTCCTTGGGCACTCGGTGCTAAAGGAAATATTAATAGTTGTCTGGCATAAATATACATGCATTTTTTTAGTTCAACATGATTTACAACTTATTTATGTAGATATAGAAATAGTCCCATTTTATCCCTGTCTAAATGAGCAGCACTAGGTGTTCTACAGTCCTGTGAGAAAAAGGTCTCCTCCTCTGAAACAAAATTCCCTGATCCCAGCAGGCTGTGGCAGTGCCCTGGCAGCAAGGCACCTCTATACCTTTTCTAACTGTTGCTTCTACTCTAAATGTCTATGTAATGTGACCTCATTCATACTGACCTAGAAGAGTTGTGGTGTTGTGAGGCCCAAGATGACAGCCACTGAGATTTTTACAAGTAAATTAGTGCTAGTCATGGTTGAAGTGGTCAGCAGGCACAGTGGCTAGTGGCTGCAATGGCAGCACAGACATGGACACCTCCATCACTACAAAAACTTCAACCAGAAACCTCTGCTGAGAGGTCTGTTTTGACTGACTCTGGGTATGACATCACTTTATTGCTACTTATTCAGGATAAGCACTTGCTTCCCTCCTTATGTGTACTTTGNAATGACTACTCCTCAGCAAGGGCAGAAGCTGTCTCCAGAGAGTGAATTGGTGGTACTTTCAAGTCCTCACCTGCCAGTCGGCTTGTGTGGCTCCTTCCATGATTAGCAAGGTCCCGTGATCAAGTGGTATCTTCACCCTTTCCACGTATGTATAGTCTCCATTCTCTTCCTAGAAGACAGCAGCCATCCCACTGAAGCTTTTGTTCATATGGCCAAGAAGCAAGAGAGCTTGCAGGTGGTTACTCCTCAGCCAGGCTGTGGGAGCTTACATAATGTTGTGGTGGTATTTTATCTATGTCCCCAATAAAATTTATCTGAGGATCAGAGGAACAAGGTCAGCTGCTAGCCTTGCAAAATTAGCACACGCCCTTAATCCTATCACTTAGCAAGCAGGGTCTGTCTGGATCCCTGTGAGTTTTAGGTCACACTAGGAACAGTCAAGCATGGAGACACATGCCTGTAATGCCAGCATCAACCATAGACTTCTGGAGGTCTATACAGACGGGCAGGAAGTGACAGAGATGGGCGATAGGAGGAAGTGATGTAGCTAGGCTGAAAGAGCCAATGGGAGAATAGAACAGAAAGGGATATTGTAAGAAGAACTTCTAACCAGTCTTATTAATAAACACGCGGAACAAGAAATAAGGGTGAAAATCTGATAGAGATCAGAGGAATTAGGAGCAAGCCACCACTCACCAACGCTGCTTCTACTTCCCAGGAG
>LZPO01044473.1:41675-64685 GCA_001675575.1 Neotoma lepida | reverse complement strand
TATGTCTTGGATAGAGTATAAAGATGGAATTCCTGGGCAAGGGTGTGACCTTTAAGGTGCTTGATTATAGTGCCAAACTGCTCTCTCACAAAGCTTCCGGCAATTGGTACCTCCATGAGGAAAATATGGCAGTGCCGATCTTCTGGCTGAACACTAGCCATTGCTGGTGGTGGGGAAATTCAGGAAAGGACAACACAAGGAAGCAGGCCAGCTCCACATTTCCCCATGTGCACATCTGCTGCTGTCTTTCCTCCGCTGGAATCTGTGTCCATGGTGTCTGTCCACTGTGCTGCGGAGTTAACACTGTTCTAACTCATCGGTGACCGCAGACCTTGACTGGCAAGCCGTTCACCTCGGTATAAGTCTCGCAAGTCCTTTTCTTATTTCTATCTGCCCTTTAACTGTTGTTTGATGTTGAATAGCTCAAGAATTTCTGGACGTGACTCCATTGACCTTTCTTTGACCTCTTTCATGGGTTTTATGCTTAGAAAGGCTTTTCCCATCCTGAGGAAAGTTAAATATACAACTGCATTTCCTTTAGTTAGGAAAAAAAAAAGCTCACATTTTTCAGATTTAACTCTTTGGTCTACACTGCATTTTTGTTTTGTTTTAGGAGTTTCTGTTTGTTTTCCATGTCTTTAGGAGTGGGGGAAGGGGGACTAGGTTTCANGCACAGCAGGTAAGCAATCTACCACCGAGTTACCCACTAGATCCAGTGTTTCTCTCCTAACAATATCCAAGTACCGAATGGAAGGTTTCCTGCTAGACTTGTAGACAGGCTTAACCGTGCTGGTACCATGGATGAGGTGGGCATGTCGGGCACTCCAGACATCACACACAGCCATCACTAAGCCTCACTGCAAACCCACAGGGAAATGCTATCCATTTCTCACAAGCTAGGGGAACTAGAATAAAAAGCTGGCAGGAGGCAGGGCAGCAGGTGAGCTCAGACCTGGGAGTGCTCAAGCCCACAATCACTTCCCCAGACAGCTTCCAGGGCAAGGTGAACTTCCGGTCACACTGCCTCCTGGTGACACAGTGCATTCACCTTACTGAAGGGAACCAGCCACCTCTGAGGAGCACAGAAGAGAGATGCAGCAGGAATGACACAGCAGGCAGTAGGGATCCTGAGGAGCCAAGTGTCTGCATACAGGGGTGAATGCTGTCGAGGAGCAGCCTCGCACTGCTGCCCAGTGTTGTCTCATCCTCTGGCTCTTCTGGGGAAGAAGCTAAGTGGGGGTTTTATATGAAATCTCCAGTTATAAATGTGGGCAGCTAACTTAGTCTCTTTAAAAACACTGAAGGCCACACCTAGCTCAAGGTCTTCTCAGCAGTGCTGCTGCAGGACCCCAACATAACTGTCCTGCTCCTACACCAGCCGCCCCAGCTACCTGTAACCTGCCGGGGCCGGCCGTCATTGTTGCTCTTCCTTGACCCTGCTCTTCCACTGCACCACATGCCACTCTAGCTTCAGATATCATATCTTTGTCTCCGCACAGCAGAAAAGGCTGTTCCAACAAAACATGCTCCCCGGTGTGTGTGAGGTTAACAGCAGAGCATTCGGTCTTGTACAACTTTTCGAGCCTCTGAAGAGCCATTTAAGAAAACTCTCATCTTGTTACTAGGATCCTTAATAAAACAAAACACAAATAAGCAGAAAGGGCAAAGAAAACAAAGTGAGTGCCCGCTACCTGCNTCTCATTTCCCAAACTCACAGGAAGCACTGGGCATATGGCAATTACTAGTTTCCACACTGGAGGCATCAGAGGAGACTCACAGGCTACAGAGGCCCTGGAAGCCCAGACAATACTTAACAAGATACTCAGGAGAATAGAACAACCACGCAAAGAACAGTGGGAACCCCATGAGGCCAGGCATAGATCGCGTGCACACCTGACAATCTGGTTATGGGTTCCATTCTGCCCACTGTCCNAGCTGCAGCAATGGACTTTTCTGAGCTATTGTCACTGGGTTTAATAGCTCAGAAAAGTCCAGAAACACCTCAGGGTTGGCTCTGTGCCCCTTCCCTCTGTTCTCTTGTCCTGGAGAAGACAAATCTCACTACTTTACATAGAACTCATTAATAAATTATTAAAGTTCAACAAATAGTCTCTAAGCTATCCTATGCAATGAGGAGANGCTATGTCTGTTATTACCCTATCTGTACAATAAGGACAGTAACAGCATTAACTCAAGATTCAGGACGGATTAAGGGTAAAACTCTTAGGATGTAGACAGGCAACACCGTATGACTGGCATTTGTTATCAGTGCTTTACTTGGTAGGACTCTCATAACCTGGATGGTGTCTCCAGCAACTGAAGCCAAGGCTTTTACAGTTAATGGCCTACTTTACATGTGTAAGTTCCAGGCATCTAAACCTGGCATGCAGGAAAAGAATTCCTGGGGCTAGAGAGATGGCTCAGAGGTTAAGAGCACTTGATACTCTTCAGAGAACCTGGGTTGGGTTCCCCACACCCACATGGTGGCTCACAACTGTCTGAATTCAAGTTTCAGCAGATCCTATGCCCTCTTCTGGCCTATGTGGGCACCTAGTAGTATTGCACATACATGCAGACAAACACTCAACCCATAAAAATAAATCTTGAGAGAAAGAACGGACCTCTTTACAAGAGAACAGAATCTAATAAAGAAATCCCTTTACTACACCAGTTGAGCTGAACAGCGTCTCCATCCATCACGTAAGAAAGCCAGGAATGTGGGAGCCATTCCTGATTGTTGCGCCCACATCTGAAACACTGGCAAGTTCTGCTGCTGCATCTCTCCAAACACACATCAGATCTACTCTCTTCTCTTCCTCCCACAGCATCTGGTTCATGGTAGCAGCCTCCCACTGAGTCTACCGCTCCCTAGGTAGTCCCTGCTCTTGCCTACCCCACTGCTATCCACACAGGGCCACAGTTATCCTTAAACATGGAAATGGATCGTGTCCCAGCCTGCATTGACTCCCACTGTGCACAGAGTAAAACCCACATTCCTTCCTATTGTACAGCTCCCGGGACTTCCATCTTTCTCCCGCACAATGTCACATCCCCAGGGCTAAGCACAGTATCTGACGCACAGTAGGCACCAAGTTAGTATCTGGTTGGTGGCAAGGAGAAAGGCTAGAAGTGCCACTCCTAAAATTACTACCTGGCATTGGGGCAATGGACAGAGGGTGACACAGAANGGGGCTGAGGGGACCCCAGGGAAAGGCAGGTTTGGCATTTGGATATGTGGTAAAGAAGTCTGGGATGAAAATGTCACTGAGAGAGATGAAATCTTTAGACATTTCAGTGAAGAACTAGCAGCAAGATAGGGCAGGGGATGGTGCANGCCAGTGCTCTGGAGGCCACAGAGCAAGACCATGTTTTCTGAAAGAAGAGGAAAGGGGGAGAGTGAGAGAAGGAAAGGGTGGAAAAGGAAGGCAAATGGAGGAGTCAGAGAGCCGGACAGTGGTACAGCAACTACAGTCTTAACAGTCCAAGAAGCTGAAGAAAGGGCATTGAGAGTTCAAGGCCAACTTGGGCAAAATTTTATCAAAAAAGAAATATAAGAATTCAGATCATTTAGANACTGATTTGATGAGAAACAGGGAACAAAGAACTGAAAACAGCATTAACCTGACCAAGAAAATAGTGATACAATCAACAGAAATGGATTTATATGCAGTGGGATGGTGGTACTTTATAGAGAAAATAATGACTCAAACTTTAAAACTGAGTTTAAAACTTCCATGTGCTATTATGAAGTAGAAACATCTCATGAATGCAGAGAAAGTGACCCTAGAACCTGGGATAAGAGACTGAGAAGTCATCCACCAAAGTACAGGCGAGGCGTGAGATCTGAGGAGCTCTATTTGTTTGCTTATTGCTGCTTAATCAAATCAGTGCTGTGTACTGGGGACACAGCGACAAGATAGAGGCCTTGCCATGTGGCATTTACAATCTAGGAGCTCATAACCTTCTGAGAAATAAGAGAAAGATAACAGAACCAAAGATAAGCATCCATATTTAATCCATCTTTGAATGTCAAGAAAAAACTCAAAGGAGATAAGTAGTAACAAGGAAAGTACATGAATAATCCAGATAAGACAAAATTTCAGAAGCCTTACGTAAGAGAAATAAATGGAGTTTCATACCTGCAAAAGGTGGACACTAGCGAGCAACAGTGCATGAAGAGATGATGGCTGAGGAAAAGCAGTGTTTCTGATTTTAGATAACGGCATCCACACACTTCTAACAGAGTAGGGCGGGGGAGCNGATGTTTCAAGAGGACTTAAGATGTAAGGCAGACTATGCAGACAGCTCACTCCAACCAACCCTTCCTCACTTTTTCTTTTTTCCCGCCCTTCTTCCTTTTGCCCCCTTCCCCACTTTCTTGTTTAAAATTTTTCTTTGAGTGTATGTGCATATGCACATGCGCACAGGCGTATGTGGAAGTCAGAGGTCAGCTTTCAGCTTTCTACTGTATTGAGGCAGTCTCTGTCTCTCTGTTTCTGTCTCTAGTTTTTGCCATTTCACTCCATGTTAGCTGGCACATGAGCTTACCTCCCACCTCTCAGTAGGAATCTTGGGATTACAGATGTGCATCACTATATCCTGAATTTTTTCCAGAGACCAAACTCAAGTTGTCAGGTTGGCATAGAAAGTGCTTTATCTGTTGGGCAATCACCCTGGTTGGTTACACTTGCACGTTTGCTCTCATGCCCCCCTCCCCAAGAGTCACCCTCCCTCCCTACCAGGAAAGCAGTGTTGGGGAATTAATCCCAGGGACCTGAAGTACCCTACCACTCAGCTACACCTCCATCTCCAAATCTGTGCTTCACAACAAAGAACAGAGCCAAGATGCTGGAACACAGACAGGAGTAAGTAGAGCTTCCTCAACATGATAATAGATATAATGAGGGATCCCCACCCCCCCCACTAGCTCTCTGGTCCAGGGATCAGAAAACTGGTTAAATTGTTTGGTAAGTACAGTAAAAACTTTTTTTTCCCCAGTATGCAGTGATATCTTAAAAAGCAAATGCAGCTACCTATGTGCTAAGGCCACATGTCCCCTTTTTGCCCTACTTCCCAAGGCATGGCTATGCCAATAATGTCCCTTTGGTCAACAATACCATTTCATTGCAGCTGGTTTCCCCTAGTGGTGTTTGTATTACCTGGGAGCACCTGGCTGGGTTCGACACTACTTCATGGGTCAGGCACAGCTGCAGAGTCCTCTGGCTTGAGGAGGGTACTGCAGCACTGGATGCAGTGGGGCTCTGTGCACAGTGGTGAAAAGGGACCCCACAGAGTGATCTCTGCAGTTATTCTGCTGTCTCAAACCACAATGAAGTGACAGCATCCTGGACATTGATCTGAAGCACATTACTTTAACAACAGAAGCAGCTACCTCTGAAATGAGGTCCGGAAAAGCAGAGCTTTGGACCACAGAGCTCAGTGGTTCAAAACCAACAAGTTGAAATTCTCCGGCCACACACAACTCTTCGGATTTTTAGCAAAAAAATTCCTGTTTTTTTGGCATTCATTGGGTTTGAAAGGTTCTAGTGAGTCAGTGAGAAAAGCAAGCAGAAAGGGCAGGTGGGTGCAACCAGTCACCCCTCTCCAGGCACACTCACTGATCCTGCGGGATCACACCACCTGCCTCAATGGCTCACAAGAGGGTCTGGAGGCCTGAGGACTCTTGGCTGCAGCATAGTTCTCTGCAGGCACCAATGCAGAGCACTGCAGCCCACACTAAGCAGCTCCCTGCCTTCCTCCCCAACTAGACATGCTAGAAGAGAATGGAATCCGGAGGGAAGCACTTGCTGATGGGGTTTACTGTTCAGATTTATTGTTGGTACAGTCCTGGTGCCTGGATGGGGCAGGTAGTTACTGAACTGAAGTAACAGCAAGCCTAGCTTTTCACTCACAGCTGTATCCATGTGAGCTACACTGAATGTCACCTTGAAATCTGAAGTTAGTCATGAGGATGCCNTTTTCAGTAATACACCCTTCTAGAAAAGTAGCCTAAAGGAAGTGCTATCATGAAAGAGCTTCCTCCAAGAGTGCAGCACCAGAAACACCCTTCATCCTCTAAGAGCAGGAAAGCACATCCAGTCATGCCTGGCATCCAGCTGACCACAGTCACTCCAGAGGTGAACCATCAACAGCAGAGCTCTCCTTCCCAGACTATTCCTGGCCATGATCTGACCACACATACCCCACCTCCTCCTGTACTTTCCATCACATCCCTTGGCATTCCTGTTCAGAAAGAGGAAGGCTGCCTACATCCTCAGCCTGAAGGGACGCTCTTCCTTCTCATCCTAACTGAAACCTAGTTGTCTCCACAAGCTTGAACATCCCCTGGAGCCCTCTCATGCAGAAGATGGACACCTCTCAATCTAGTAAGGGTAGAGTATCCTTCCCCTCCCTAACACCTGTGGACCACCGTTGCCATGCCTCCTTAAAATTTCATGCTTCCTCCAGCTGCAGTGATCAAGTTTGCTCTCCTTTTTTCCCCTTGGCCCCAGGTGTAAACAATGTCTAATAAGCTCCTCATTGGCCTGGCTCTGCTCTTGCTCCTTTCTGGCCTAGGCTCCACATAGAACAACACTGACCGTTCACAGCAGTCACCCAGGCCACGCTCTTGTGCTCCACACATTGAGTGACTTGTTTATGTTCTGAAACGCTCCTCCTCAGAGTTCCCAAGTGTCTGCAGGATCCAGCTTTGTCCATCTTCCCATCTCTTCACCTGCTGTGTTCCTCATGCTGGCTCACTGTACCCCAGGATGGGACTTCCTACCTCTTCAAAAACACTAAGTCCTTTTCTGCCTGAGCTATGCAGCCACCCTCCAAGAAAGATAACAGAATCACCAGAACGCTCAGGAACAGTCTTAGAGTACTGCAAAGGGTAGGAAAATTCTCTACTGCTCTGAAAAGGCTCTTTGGTCAAGTTTGCCAGCAAACCCCATACTTAACAATGGCATATATGGAAAATGTGGGCTTAAATCCAGAAGTAGAGAAGAGGAGATGGTTGGTAAAGCGTGAGATCCCGAGTTCGGATCCCCATTATCCATATTAAAAAGCTGGGCATGGCACCATGTGACTGCAATTTCAGTGCTGGAGAGGCAGAGACAGGAGGATCCCCTGGGGCTTGCTAATCTCGCAGTCTGGCCAAATCAGAGAGTTCTGTATTCAGTGGGAAACACTGTCTCAAGTCATCCAGAGTCAATGTCTGAGTTCCACACACATACATATACACACACCCTTCCCCAACACTAGAAACAAAACCAAACCACTAAATCTCGGGTTGGCAAGATGGCTCAGCAGGTAAAGGCTCCTATCACGCAGCCTGATGGTGTGGGTTTGATCCCCAGGACTCACGTGGTGGAAAGGCGAGAACCAACAAAGCTGCCTCTGATCTCACATGTGTGATGTGGCACCCGAGTACCCTGACACATACACATACTACTGACATACAGCACACATACATGTAATGGAAATGAAAAGAAAAACCCTCAATCACTTCACTGGGCATGGCATACTTATAATCAAACATACAGAAAGCTGAGGCACGAAGATCCAAAATTCCAGGCCAACCTGGGTTACACAGTGAGACTCTTTACAAACATACAAGCAAAACAAAAACTTGGGAACTAGTTACTTCCAGAACATATCGGGGCACAAATTCTGGCTGAGACAAGATCCCAAGGAAGCAAATGACAATTCCAAGTCTTCCAGAGTTTCAAGTCTAAAGGTAATTCAAGTCCTACAGGACAATGTATCTTTATTTATCCCCCCCAGGCACATTTATTTTCCCACTTACACCCCTGTCCTCCAAGGACTTCAAAATCCCCTCACTGTTTCTGACCCAACGGCTGCCCCTGTTTCAGGGGGTCCCACTATACTCTCACCATATTTACTTCCTTTTTGGCTCCTGATTAAGTCACCAATGGTCATACCATTTAGGACAGCGCATATNCACTGATTACTCCAACAACCGTCTTGGAAAAGTATTTCAGTGATTCCCTTGAAGTCACTACAAAGATCATTTCCCTTTATGAGGAAAGAGTAAACATAAAGAGTATAGGTAAGTGCTGCTTTCCAGCCCAGGGGCAGAATCAGGAAGCAGGGCTGATCTTCCGACTTTCACTGGAGGGTGCTTGAGAAGAACACCGTCATCAAGAACTTCTTTCAAGTGTTTCTTGTAAGCTCTCAGGGAGGATGCTGTGATCAGAAGGCTTAATGAAAAGTAGGGAGCCTGGCTGGTGGTCAACTATAATGCCAGCCCTGGGGAGGCTAACTGTGAGCCTGAGGCCAGGGTGGTTAAGACAAGCAAGACTCTGTCTCAAAACAATTAAAAGGACAGGTGATGATAACTTAAAACTGTAGCAGAGGGGACACTGCCTGTGGTGGAGGTTCAGTCACTAACTTTGAACACCACACAGTTCTAGCCTGTCTAGCTTCCAAGGTAAAGCCACTCAGTGCCATAACATTTTAGATCTCAGTATCTTCCTTCTTTCTAAAGTCCTGGAAAAAAAATCAATATTTATGATCAAGATGACTTTTTAGTGTAGTGCTCCAGTATTCCCAGGAGTGTATAACAAATCATTTAGGGAAGTGTGTTCTCAGAGACTGTACCATTAGTCTTGCTTTTACAGCCACCTCCTCCAGAGTGGTGCACATCCTCCATAAGGTGCTAGGGAGAGGAAAAGCCAGAGCGAAGCCTCTTTTGCCTCAACTCAGTCATCTGGAGGTGAAGAGAAGCCCCTCCTACAGGCACGATTCAGCTGATCAGGAAAAGAGCTCATCCAAGGTAATTTGCTACAAAAACAAGGCTTTTGGCATCTAACCCTCCAGTGCATCACAAACTTCCTGCTATTATCTAATAACCCCCCAGCCATCACTGTTGCCAAGGTAACCGACAGAGAAATAGCAGCCTGCCAAGCGGCTTTTGTAGTTCCTTTTCTAGTTTGCTCTTCTGTATAGAATTAGTTAGATGGGGAAAGAACCAGGCTAATCTTTGCAAACAGGAACATGATGTAGTTTGGAAAGTACAACTGGGCTTGGGATAAGTAGTGCAGAAAAACTTCCATGAACGCTGACAGCGTACAAAAGGTCTGTTGATGTGTATTTGGTAAGCCTTCCCTGGTCTCTGGGCAGGATAGGCTGGCATTGGCCAGTTTCTGATTTGACCCACACAAAAGAAGGGACAGGGTGCAGAACAAGACCAAAGAAGACTACTGTGCCCTTTGGACCTTACTGCCGCTAGAGGAAATAGTAGTTAACTCTAAAATCAAACTCAGAGCCAGACTCCACAGGCTTGGAGCGGAGGACAGTGAAGGAAGGATGGTACCTTGTTGTTCCATGTTCAATCCTGACAGCATGGGCTGCCCAAATCAGAGGGTGTGTGGGGACTGGAGATCTCCTTCCATGTCAGCAAGGGGGAGACTGTTCGAAATAGTGTGTAGAACATGGGGGCAGCTTTCAGAAGATCAGCAGCCAGACTGATCGAGGTGCCAGACTGCAAACACGCAGCTGCTACAGGGGTGAAACAGTCTGAATTTGTTTTTTTTTAAAAAAAGGGTGTGGCGGGGAGGGGCAAGACTATCTCTCTTGCGGGGCATGATGGTGAATGCATTTCCAAAACCTGGGGAGATAGAGGCAGGAGGATCACAAGTTCAAGGCCAGCTTTGCTACAAGAGATTCTGTCTCAAAAAATAAGCAAAAAAGTCTTTGAAAGTAGCCCCCAAAGGCTTCTGTCTCAAAACTCCATAGCTGTGTGAAACACAAGAAATCTCTTGGCCTTTGTCTGCTTCATATGAGAAACCAACTCAATTGGACAGGTGATAGCTCACATCTGATAGGCCAAAGCTAACGGGAATGTAGAAGACTCCCTCCTACAACCATTAACTAACTCAAATGTCTTGTTGGCAGACAGGAAAATTACAACCAGTAGTGACATTCAGAGAGAGGTCCTAAGAGTACTGAGAGTCAGACCTCCAAGTGCCACACAGAAGAGTGACTTATCCTGTTTAACTTTGGATTATGAGTCACGAGTCTTATTCTGAGCCACTACCTGAATTTAGACAGAAAAGTAGACAAAGATGTGAACAGCTGATTCCCTTGAATCCTTCAGGAAAGGCCCATTCGCAAGAAGATGTATGCCCTGAGAAATATATCCACGGCTGTCAACTCAAAGAAAGGCTTCTGCATTTGGTTACATTTATGGGGCTCCAGAGTTTTGGAATCTGTTAATGAAGCCTGAGTGAGTCCTCAAAAGTTTAAACATGTGCTGTGTTTACTTAAGAGTGGAACTTCTAAGCTGTAATCATCAATGTGTGATTATAATCTCAAACACANTAACATTCAGTTTCTCCATCTTAAACAAAAGTCAAAATTGAGAGTATGCACAAGAATTGTGCCAATTCAATCCCAGTTAAAAGGAAGCTAGAAGCCCAAACTTCCTAGAGCCAGTAACCTGGGGTACTGACTGTTTATGTTTCTTCCCAAACTCATTTCCGCAGCCAACTTTATTTCAAGACNTCAGATAAATTTTCTCACTTATGAGATGTATTATGTTCCATTAACTCAGCTGGCACAGTTGTAGTCCAGGGACACTGAGGGGACTTGACCTCTTTCACTACTCCATGACCTATGCTTTCACCAGGTTCCTGAAAACAAACTTCAGGAAGCCTGAGGAGAGACAGCCTCGGTGTGGGCAGTCTCTCTCTTAAATAGAGATTTCTTCCACACGGTCACACCCAGAAACAAAGCTGTATGTGTTTGTTGTGTTTGCTGACCACACACCAACCTACAACATAACAAGTTATTACCAAGAAGTAGTTCTTGTCCACCATGTGCTGGGCTTTTGCTTGGTTTATTTGTGGTGCTGATAGAACCAGGGCCTTGCACATGTGCTCTGAGCTATAGTCCTAGTCCCTGAGACAGGTCTTTCTATGAGAGAATAAAGAGCTCTGTGCTGGGACGGGAGATGGTCAGGGTGTTTCTGGGCACCAACGCCCTGCTAATGTTTAGCAGTTGGGAACCACATGTAACTGAAACTATCTACCCAGAATACATACTTTGGGAATTCTTAAGTTCCCATCTATAAATAGGCCCCCAATTTTTTTCATAAGGGGGTGGTGCTGAATGTACATGGGTAAAGAAACAGTCACTGAAGACTTAAACACTTGGCAACAAAGCAAATCAATGTGAAGAACCAGAGAGGATGACACCAAAGCTTACAGTTCTAGAGCTGGAGGAACATCTTGCTTACTCACTGCTAACCTGCAGCCCCAGGACCTGCCTGGAAAGGGACTGGTGTCCCATCGTCTGCTTGAGAAGAGGGTCTGCAAAGCCATCAGGCACACAGTATTCCTCCACTATCTCTAGTATAGGAGTCTTACAAAGGCAAGAAGAGCTCTTTGTATGTGTGGCCTACGTATAGAAGTGTAATCATGCCTAAAAGACACCAGGCAAGGCCAGGCAGTTTGGCGCTCAACTCTTACTTCCTAGTCCCCAAGAAGGCTGCTGGAGAATATGGTCACGGTTCTTACACTGGTGATTGAGAATGCTCTACCAACAACAGCCAAAGTTTTGGTGGAAACAAAACCAAGGCAAACTTGATCAACGGAAATTATACTAACAGAGTTTGATGTCACATGTGTCAAATAACTCAATGTGCTATAAAACAGCACGAGGGAAACCCAATGGCACTGCGATCTGCATTGGCCTGTTAACTGTTTTCTTAGAGAAGGATCTGATGCAGAAGAGACGGGAGCTCTGAGTAAGTCAGGAGGCCTGAATTAGGTCATCATCAAAACACAACCTGCTGGCCCTCCGCATTGACTGGGCCTGGTTTAATGGTGCGAGCTGAATAACCGGAACTCTGGAATCGGGATGACTTAGTGAACTTCCTCTTAGAGTTTCTTCTAGCTTTTGTCTTTTTTCTAAGGTGCACTTTTGATTCAAAACATTAAGGCTGGACTTGGGGGTCAACAGTCCTCAATCTTCCAAATGCCACGTGATCTACATGAGAGCTAGGGTGAAAACTGAACTTGAAGTCAGTTTAGTCACTGCTCCAACCTCAACTTAGGCACACTGTTGCCTGGTAATCTGGCTTGAGCTTCCTCTCGCTCAAGAAGTCAGAGGCTCACACATCTTTCAGAAGGAGACTAAGAAGGCAGCGAGGATGTGCATGATGCTCCCTCACAGAACAGTGGCATGCCACACAGGAGCACAGGAAATGACAGCCACTTCAGGGGCATCTTTCTTGAGCTTCTGGAATCTCCCTAACTCCGAGTCACCCTTCATGCATCACAGCTGCAATCACTAAAATGCTTTCTCTAGTAGATGCCTTGCATAGGATAAGGACTCTGTCACTCCTTTCCATTAGTGGGAATGGGCGCACAGGACCTGGCACAGGGAAGACAATTCCTGTTGGATAAGCAAATGCATGAGTGGGCACTTTGGAAGCCACATGTTTCCTATGGAGGAAGCAATCAGCTGAAAAGGTTTCACCAATATCATGTACTCCTGGAAATAGCGGCTTTTAGGAGATCCNTGTTCTTCACTGATTAGGAGGGAGGGGAAGCATGTGTTTAAGGCAGAGAATACTTACAGGTGGGGGTTTCTTCCTCATCTCAAAAGTCCGAGTGGCGCCAAAACTAAGTGACGCAATGATGGGGCAGCTGCCCAGTGAGGGTTCATCGTCACTGTGCCAGTCCACACTGTCCTTCTCGTCCCGGTACAGATTGCACAGCAAGGAGTTGAAGGTGTGGCCAGTGTTCTCCTCAATACGGCTCTTCAGAGTGCAGAGCACGGGATGCCACTGCCAGCATGCCAAAGCAAGTGCAGGGACAGGCACACACGATGCAGTAGGCAGCCATGAAAAAACAGAAAGAAAGGCAGAATCAACCAAGTTCCGAGAAGGGCAATGCAATACACAGAAGGCAAGAGGAGTCTTAGTCTCCTCCCTCCATCTCTATGCTAAAGCAAGCCAACCTCCTCCACTCTAGGAAAGCACTAAGTCTGAAGGCTGGAGCCTGTCTACTATCTCCTGTTTCTCTTACAGTGCATTTCCCCACCAAGAAGCCAGTGCCAGTATGCTGAGGGTGCTTCTGGAAAGGTAGTGCCACTTTGCTAAGTGGAGCAGTGAGGCTGACATAGCCAGTTAGTCTACACACTCAGGCTCAAGTGAAGAGCAAGAGAACTCTCAACGGGGTGCCTTCCATTCATCCTATCCCTATTTTATTCTCAACAACAGATCTGCTTTCCTGAAAAATATGTAATATTTAGAGTAGTTAACTTTCTACAATCAGAACCCAAAGCCTGGCACAGTGATGTGTGCCAGTAATCCTAGCACTTGGGAGGCTGAGGCAAGTTTGAGGCCATCCTGGTCTATGCTATGAAACAAACACATGCATTCTTTTTCTTTTCTATAGAATGGGACCCAGAGCACACTCTTAGAGCTATAAAATTACAGACTTACTCATACTGCACAGCACTGCTTTTTGTCCATGCCCAGTTCAGTGATGTAGTTTGCACTGTGTGGCCACGTACACAGGAAGCTATGAACATCAGTCATAGGCTGTGCACTGGCTCTTACTAGAGTTCTGTGTCTCACTAAAAGTCTCAAGAGCCCAGCAAACACTTTAAGACAGTGGTTTTCAAACTTTACACTACCAAAATTACTGAGGTCCTCAAAAAACCTTTGTTGAATTTTACTTGTTGTTTGAGACAGGGTCTCACTATGTAGCCCTGGTTGGCCTGGAACTTGCTATGTAGATCAGGCNGATCTTGAACTTACAGAGATCTGCCTGCCTCTTCCTCCCAAGTGCTGAAATTAAAGGTGAGCACCACCATGCCCAGCTTGAATCTTTGTTCTTTTAGGTTATAGTTATTGATAGTTACTATATTAAAATTAAAGCTGAAATGAGAGTGGTGGGACATGCTATAACACCAGGGGGGCTGAGGCAGGAGGACAAAGAGGTCAAAACTAAAACTAGCCTGGGCTATAGCAAGACTCTGTGTCAAGATAAATAAATACACCATTGGTAATTCATTCAAAAAGCAACAACAAATTTGTGTAACTTTGTATGAAAAAATGCCTGTAATTTCAATATAAAAACGTGACAAGAGCGGCCCTGCTTTGCAAATACAATGTCTGTCCTCACAGGAGGCAGCCAGCTCTCCTGCTTCTGTATTTACTCAGCTAAAATTAGTGCACAGTCCTGTCACAGAGCGAGTTCTGTGACTGCATCCAAAGCTCAGCCTGTGCGGACTTCTTGAGTTAGCCCCAGTTCGGAATCTGACGCTATCTCAAACGTTTCTTGTTCTTTTACATTTAAATTTGAATAGACCTTTACCATAGACCTTGTATGGTTTTTGTAAGATCTACCCTTCGTCACCTAGGAAACACCGGTCTCTAAGTTATACAGTTCTTCTAAACATTCACACATTCCATTACACAGTAAGGAAGCTGTAAATACTGTCACTAATCTCATCAGATAAGTCTAAGTCTAGGTNATGGGAAGAAGCCAGGCTCAAAGTGATGGATGCTAGTTTCCCCAAAGTCTGGTTTTTGCTTGCAAATTCAATTTGTATCATTGACAACAAACCCTGTCCACTGTTCTCACTGAAGTGAAACTAATTTCAGTTGTTGATAAGGACATATTAGTCAGATTCTCAGATCCAAATAAGAGGTCTGTTTGCCTGTTGTTTTATATTATGTGGGCAAAACGGCTTACAACTCAATCACACTCAGTTTTTAGGAAACATGCTTTATGTATTCTTTCAATATCGTCAAATGAACTATTCAGATGTACTTGAATTCCAGGATTTAATAAAACTAAGGTTACTGTTTTCATAAGGCTAATCATCAATGAAATTAGCTTTTTTGTTTGTTTTTTGAGACAGGGTCTCTCTACATAGCCCTGGCTAGCCTGGAACTCACTCTGTAGACCAGGCTGGCAGATCTCTGAGTAAAAGCATTCANCACTTATGCCTGGCTTAGCATTTTTATTTTTAATTGGAAAAAATTTAGATTTATTTTTACTTTATGTGTATGTATTTTTACTTTATGAGTACAAGTGTTTTGCCTGCATGTATGTATTTATACTATGTGTGTGCCTGGTGCTCACAAAGGACAGAAAAGGGCATCAGATCTCTTGTAACTGGAGTTCCAGACAGTTGTGTGTGGGGAACTTGAGTGTGGGGAACTGAATCCAAGTCATCTACCAAGAGTAACACATGCTCCTAACCTCTGAGCTGCCTCTATAGCCCCCCATTTTTAACTTTTAAAATCACACTTTTTTTAATGTGTGTGCACGCGTGCCCACGTGTGCACAGCACGTATGTGGAGGTCAGAGAACAATTTGCAGGAGTCAGTTCTCTACTTTCACCATGTGGGTTCATGGGATTGAACTCAGGTCATTAAGATTGGTGGCCTGTGCCTTTACCCACTGAGCCATCTCATGGGTGCTAAACTCAGCATTTTGAAAGCTCTAGGTGGGAGTGCACAGTGNTGGGGAGCACAGTGATCACTGACAGCTCCCTGGTCATCTATTTCTGTAGCATCAGAGCAGATGCTACACAGTTATAAACACAGACTCTTGCACTGTTATGAAAACACAGTGCAGTCCCTACAGAGGCTTCCTGGACCCAAGGGTTGTGCTTCTGCAATGGCTGTGTCCCACCTGGTAGTGACAGGAGGGGTGCTCAGAGGGGACAGTGCAGTACTGAGTCTAGCCCCGTTCCTGCCACAGAAGCACTGGAGCGGCACTGCAGTGTGAAACCAGAATGAATGCTGGGGCCTCTCTGTGCTTATCAGCATTACATTTGCTGAGCAGAGGATTTAGAAAGGAAACCGAACAGTAACAACAAACAGAACTTAGGTCGGCAAAGCAAAACAAAAGTGTTAGTAAGCTGGCCCTCGTTCAAGAGAACAAATTCTAAAGTGAAATCCCAGCTACCCCGTATGGGCAAGCTAAGCTTCCTGCCCATCGCCCAGCTGTAACCTACCTTCACAGAGGGATCAGATGCTGGAATTACACACTTAACAAGAAAACAAGAATGGAAAGAAGATGGCTTTTCTAGAATGTGACTGAGAATCTCATTAGCATTTGGAACTCGTTTGGGACTCAACACTGTGACAACATTAAGTTTGCATTATGTTTCTAAGTGGGTATATGTTTTTTTCTTGGCTATTTTTGGTAGTGAAGTATAGAGAAAGGGGGATATGCAGAGGGTAATGGAGGATTAATTTAGGTTCTTTAACCAATTCTCTAAATAGAGATCCTTTAGAACTGAATGTCTAAATTAAAATTCAGCGTCATCTTGCTGTTCAGTGAAGGCATCCTATCCTTAAAAGACATCTGAGGGAAGTGTGAGAACACAGAAGACACAGAACAGGCTTCCAACAGTTTTTAGAGTGACCTCAGTGCCACAGAGGTGGGTCTGGGTCTACGGAAAGAAGAGGCCATGTTGGTGGGACTCGCAGCTGACTACGTTTTAATCTATTCTATACACCCGACCCATTATCATTCAGTTCGTACAAAGACAAACAAGCTTCAAAACCTAGGACTAAAGCTGGGCATTGTAGCCATGCCTCTAACACCACTATGGGAGGCTAGAGCAGCAGGATTTTGAATTTGAAGCCATCTTTAACTTTAGAAATTTGGCCTTGTCTCAAAATAAATNTGTGTATCCTAAATATATTAGCAATAAACACACAAAATTCCATAATAGAAATTATAATTTGAGAATCTTTTGTGTGTATATGTGTTTGCACATGTATATGCTTAGAGACAAGAAGATAATTCTAGTGTCATCCCATAGGTGCAGTCCAGTTCTTTCTTCCTTTCTTTTCTTTTTCTTTCTCTCTCTTTCTTTCCTTTCCTTTCTTTCTTTCTTACTTTGATATAGGATCTTTCACTTGCCTGGTATTAACCAAGTAGGCTAGACTAACTGGCCAGTGAACTTCTCAGCACCAGGATTCCAAACATGTACTCTTATGCTCTTTCCCCTGGGTTTGGAAGGTGAGGCCCTCACGCCTGTACAGCCAGCACCTACTGGCTGAGCAATCTTAATGTCCAACAAGAGGCTTGCTTGAATAAATTAATGTATTCAAAGACTATGAAATATTATACAGGTATTAAATCCAAATAGAACATTTACTGATTCTAAGATTTGTTAGTGATATATAGTTAAGAGGAACACATAGATAATTTTTCAGTCTCATTCATTTAAGGGGGTTTTGTTTGGTTTGGTTGGTGTATGTTTTGTGGTCCTAGGAACAAGACCCAGGGCCTTGTGCACACTAGGTAAGTGCTGTTCAACAAAGCCACATGCCCAAGCCACTTATGTTTTTCCAGGGAAGNGTCTAACTATCTCAAACCTAGAGCCCTCTTACCTCCTCCTAAGTGCTGAGACTACAATTTCAATAAGAGTCAAAAAGGCTTGTCATTGAAAAGAAATTCTTTTGAAAGGTTGTTTTAAAAATGCCTCCAAAGTAAAAGACAATATTCAGCAAGGCTCCGTGGCATGGCTTCTGTGCACTCTAAAAATGGCAGTTTTTAAGCCAGGAACTGCCCCCAACCAATGGCCAGCAATGGCTGCTGAGAAAGNTGACTGAAGGGCAAGCTGGAACGAGTGAAGAAGGACCTCCTCAAGCCTGCTTAGGCCCNAGCTTCGCCACTGAGGATAAGCAGGTAAATGGCTGTGACAAAGTGGGGGCAGCTTTTGTTTCCTCACTGTCTCCAAATCGACTTCAGAGAAAAGGAGTCTCCACTGAAGTCACAGTCTTCATCCAGCCCTAGGAAACAGCCCATCAAAGCAGCAGCCTCCTCCTGTGACAGCCACACTGTGTCCGTGTTGTCCCTGGGCACTTCAGCACACAGGGGCTTTGTGCTTACATCTTGCCAGGGCTCTAAAACATGTCACACTTCTGTGTGTCCAGATGAATAAGCAAAACTCCATTTCTTCAAAGTCTCTTTCAAGAAAGCACAACATTTTTGTCAAAGGCAAGAGTCCAAGAACTAAACAGGGAGCTACTTCTTGGGCCTCAGCTCTAGCCTTTGGACAAGCTTATTTATACACCAAAATATCTTTGTCTACTGTCATGGAATTTTTTTTTTAAGAGATAGGGTTTTACTGTGCTGTTAAGGCTGGCCTTGAACTTATGATCCCCCTGCCTTAGCTTCCTGATTTGTAGGATTATAGGCATGTACTACCAGGCCTAGCTGTCATGGAAATCTTCAAAAACAAAAGAAGCAGTACAAACAAGCCCAAGTGGCATTAAGTTTGAAGTCTGGAAACTGTACCCACAGAACAAACATAAAGTTAACAAAACCCAGGTTTTTTTTACAAGTAACAACAGAGCTGAGAAACGGAAAGGCGCCCTACCCTCACTGGCCAGCTGCAGGTATGTGCTACATAGCAGAACACAGCAGTGTTCATGGAGGAGGGGTCGGGAGAGANAGCGCCTTCCCCTGGGAGCCTACACTCCAGTCCNGATGCACTGTTCCAGTTTCCTCCCATCCTCTGAGCTCATTTACAAATCACNAGCACACAGACGACAAGAAGCCNGAGGTTTCTGAACCCAGAAGACTTTCTGAAGTAGGAACTGTCATGTGCCTCTCTGAGGAATTACTTCTAGTACTCAACACTTAGACTAGCAAACCACACCAGTGACNTCATTCCAACATACGTGAGGATTTGGGTCCATAGTGATTCTTGAGTAAGTGTAAGGAAGCTCTCCATACCATGCTGTAAGTCTTGGTTGCAGATAAGTTATATCTAAGAAAGAAAATATAGGGCTCTTGAGACAGTTGCTGCTGGTAAGATGGGCCTGCTGCCAGCCAATCCACACCTGCACTGTGTGAGAGNCGTGAGGAACACAAAGGAAGCAGAAGGCCAACCCAGTCCCTTCCTCAGACAGGATATGGGAGGGGTCTAGTGGAAGCTGGAAGGGCTACACAGGAAAGAAAGCACACTGGTAGGGATAGCCTGGGCAAAGGCTCTGGGGAGGGAGGGATAGCCTGGGCAAAGGTTCTGGGGAGAGAATGCATATCATCTGTTTATTTCAGTCACAGCAAAAAATAGTCTCAAAAAGCAGAATATGGAGCCGGGACCTTGGGAAAACAAATCTGTGGTACCAATAATCCATTTGAGAAACAAGAGAACCTTTGTGTCCTAGCAACACTGTACACACCCTTCTCATCTAAAAAGTGTAAGCAACTGTAACACACACCTGCCTGTCACAAATGTATGGTATCTAAACTATTTTAGAGAGGTTGGGGGTCACCATCTCTCCCCAACAGACGTCAGCCACAACAAGATTAAGCACAGGGCTGGGTACATGTAGCTCAGTGGTAGAGCTTTCTAAGCCTGCATAAGACCCCAAAAAAGGAGTTGGGGGGAGTCAATGTTCATTAAAGGCCACACACACACACACACACACACACACACACACACACACACACACTCACCCCAGTCGGCATTCTGTTAAGCAGATATCATGCATCATTTTAATTTAATTAGCACATGAACCTTATAATTTATGTATTATTAGATAAATTTTAAAGATAAGAAAACCTAGAATTACAGAGTCACTGAACTGTAATTTGTTCAAAATTAACAATTATTTTGGAATGCTAAAGCAAGCAACCAAAAGCCACACTGTGAAAACTCCTAGAATAGGGAGAAGCCCTCCCTATAAAGTCTGGCTCCTATTCTGACACCCAGGTTAAAAAAGGAAAAAAAGGAAGCCAGTTTACATACACTTTGTCTCTTTTTTCACAAGCAATTCAAACTCACTCCATAGCCTACTGGAGTCTATGCTAGAGCACANACGCCACCTAGTGGCCATGTGTGGTAGGCTGGTGCAGGGAGAGCAACAGTAAGGGCAGATCACAGGAAGGTAATCAATTGTGCCCCATCTTTACAAGCTCAGGAGAGCAGACAGTGAAACTGAAGGAGACTGGCCGACTCCAGTGACAGGAAAGANAACCCAAAGTCAGTAAGAAGGACTTCAGAAAAATGTGTGCCAAATGGATTAGCAGAAAGAAAGCTCTGGATATGAGCAGCATCAGAACTAATAGAGGAGGCAGGTAAAGCGAAAGGGAGAGCGTGTCGGTCACAGGCCAGCTAGCCAGGCTTTCTTGGCTCCCTGAGCTCTTGCCTCTCTCTTGTCTCCTCTCCCTGACCTCTGGGCGTCTGCTGGCTATGGCTTCTGCCTGGCATGCTCCTTCCTGTCTGTCCCTTAGGGAGTTTGAGGTTTGAATCTGTTTGAGACCAGCTGTGTGAAGCAGATNTAGGAAACTGAAAAACATTTGAGTGGGACTATACAGCCCCAAGGCCTACTTACCCTCTCTGATGCCCATCCTCTGTTTCCAGGGGACATCCTGACAAAGGCGCTCCAATATCCAGTCAGCTTCCTTCAAGTCCACAAAGCCAGGATATAACCGCACCCTTAATGCAGAAAGAACCGTCATTAGCTAAATTACACAGAAGAGACAGATTCGAGTAACTTCTGGGGACAGTTGACTAGACCTTCACTTTAAAGGGAAACCATCTCACCACCTCCCTCCCATATGATCTTCATGTAAAATAAACTCCATTCATGGTACCACCAAAGACACAAGGAAGTACTAGGGATGCATGAGGCCTTTTTAGATTTCTGCTTCAAACAGCACTCAAGATACTGCCCAGGAGATAAGAAAGAGAGAATACTAGCATGGCAGGCACTTAATGTCCCTCAGTTTCCAAAAGTGTAACGTAAAGATGACATCCATTTCATAATGTCACTATGAAGAGTGACTAGTAAAACGCAGGGGTCAAAAGATAATTTTTAAAACTACATCCATTAGAAGACAGAGACTATCATGGCTATCAAAACAAACATACTCAAATGATGTTTCCTTTTACTAAATACATTCTCATCCTATTACAGATTCAGCTAAAAAAGCCAATTTGTATCTCTTTCCTAAGAAAAGTCTGGAAGCGCACTCTCTTGCAGTCTTGACAGCAGCACCTCAGAAGGTTCATGTGGTTTAGAAGACCCAGAGGTCATCTAGAGCTACCTAGTTAACACAAGACGTGGCTGACCAAGACAACACAGCTGGTTTCGCATACTGGCTGTTAAAGTTTTGCTTTAAAGGAGAGTGTCCCAGTCAGACGGTTGTTTTGTTTTGTTGTTGTTGTTGTTGTTGTTTCTTGTCAACTTGACACAAGCATGGGTCATATGGGAAGAAGGAATCTCAACTGAGGAACTGCCTCTATCAGACTGGCCTATCAGTAAGTCTGCAGGGGTTTTGTCTTGATTGACAATTGAGGTGAGAAGGCTCAGCTACTGTGGGCAACACCATCCCTCGTCGGATGGTCCTGGAGTATTTAAGAACACAGATTAACCTAGGAAGAGCAAGCCAGCAAGCANCATTCCTCCATGGTCTCTGCTTCCATTCCTGCCCTGACTTCGCTCGGTGATGGAGGGTGACTTGAGAGTTGTAAGATGAAATAAACCCTTTCCTCCCCACATTGCTTTTGGTCATGGTGTTTCCTCACAGCAACAGAAAACAAACTAAGACAGGGAGGTTCCAAAAGGATTAAAACAGCAGCCATTCCAGCCAGTTTCACAGGGTGCTCCATATCCAGTAGAGGCTCCTGTTAAGCAATTTTCATTTGTCATTTCTGATGTATTCGTTTATCTCAGTGGTTTATGGTGATAATTAATAATCTTGTGCATTAAGATATTTTTAAAATATTTTTAAATAGTGACTACACTTAATATATGATTTAACTTTACCTTCAATTCACCTTGATGTGGCATTATAACACTATATAATGAACATATATGTAGTTCAGGAAGTACAGCAACAATAATGAAGCACTCACAAAAGACTTGAGCCAGTTCTGGCACTAAGTTACTGAGTGGTGGGGTTGCAGAAAAAGGACTGTCNCTCTGCTTCCTCATGAAACTGGAGTCATAACAGTCACTGTAACTGGCAGAAGCTGTGCAAATGTCTTGATGGTAGAAATATTTTGTAAAAAGGAGGTATTGCCCAAGTCTTGTTCCTTAATAAGAAGACAATTCAAGAGGTGATAACTCAATGACAGCTGCACTCACGTTCCAATGAGGAGTCACCTACCTAGACACACCAGTGGGTGACAGGCTGATTTCATACACACCCTCCCTGCTAAAGAAGCAGAGGAAGAGCACGTGTTAGTGTGAGGCAAAAGAATCCACCCTGTTTCCGCCTTCCCAAGGTCCTGGCTCACTAGGATTGGTTACCTATAGAGAACACTATGAGGGAGGCATAAGTTACCACCTTCCTTAACTGCTGGACCACAGGTAAAACAGTGGTGCATCATTAACGGAACTGGGTACAGATCCTGACAGGATCAGGCCATGGACACAGAAGTGGGAGAAGGTAACCTCTGATTCTACCCCTTTAGGCTCCACTCATAATTATGCTGTTACNATCTAAGAATCTATCATCAAAGGAGAGTTTGGAATGAGTAGTACAACCCAGGTGGCAAGTGCATGCATCTCAAGACCTAGAGCTTTCAAAGTTACTTTCAAAGATAAATGTCTAGTGAGTTCTTCCTAAGTAAAAAGCCTTCGGTGCTCCCATAACTGCATTCACAGTCCTTGAGACCCAGACCCCTGTTCTGACAACTCCCCAGAGTCACCATCATTAGCATCAAAGGCTTGCAGTCCCTTAACACAGCACTATGGGTGTTTCTAGCCCATGTTTCTATATGCTGGAATACTTCCCTACCAGTCAGCAGCCCCTATCCAACTCACCTCCCAGTCTGGCCCAGTGAAAACTTCTGACTTCCCCTACAAAGGTCTCACTTAGCCCCACTTCTAAACCTTCCCTGACCATTAATTTGTGCCAGTAACATCACCCATCTCACTCTGTGCCAGTATTAGATCTTACGTACAAGATTACAACTTGTTTACACGTTTATTTTATTCACTAGACTGTGGGTCCCTTAAGGGGCAAAGAGTGGCTTATTTTCCGA
>LZPO01044473.1:29459-39900 GCA_001675575.1 Neotoma lepida | reverse complement strand
TTTACATTATGATTCCTAACAGTAGCAAAATTATGAAGTAGCAATGAAATAATTTTATGGTTGAGGTCATCATACATGAAGAACTGTATTAAAGGGTTGCAGCATTAGAAAGGTTGAGAACCACTGATTTTTAAGACTGTTACTATACCAAGATGCCTAATTTTCAAACTGTATTTTTTCCATTTTATTTTATTTTTTTAAGTAAAGGGTCTAAGGAGATGGCTCAGTTGATAAAGCACTTGCTACAAAAGCATGAGAGGTTCAATTGAAATCCTCCACACCATATAAATGCTGAGTGAGCACAGAGGCTTATCTGTAATGCCAGAGCTCGGGAGGTGGAGACAGGGAACTCCCAGGGCAAACTGGCTGGTTAGAGTAGCTGAATCAGAAAGTTCTGTATTCAACTGAGAGGCCCTGACTCGATATAAGGTGGGGAGCAATTGAGGAAGATACCTGATGTCAAACTCTTACCTCTGCACACACATGCACACATTTATAGANACATACACATGCGCACCGGTTCATATGAACATGCATTTGCATAACACACACACATGAAAATAAAATAAGAACTGGGAGTTGAGCTCAAGGGAGAGCACTTGCCTAGCATACATAAGACTCTGGGCTTGATCCCTAGCCCTGCAACACCCTTGTCCCCCCAAAACTGAATCATCTGTTTTTTACATTTATTTCCTAAGGGGAACAGGGGGCTAAGAACCAGGCACTTTGCNACAATCACTGAAATTTCAGAAGGATTTTCTGTAACAGTTCTGAAGAGAGCATCATTATAGAACTGTTAGGTCTTAGCTAGCCCACACAAGCGCTAGTCACAGTATAGCCTTAAGGTGGTAATCATGGTACAGCTTCCCTACCCCGCCCCCCAAAAGGCCAGGGTTTGGAAGGAAACATGGCCACACAATGGGGGCAGAATACAAAGAATCTTCAGGCATATAAGAACACTAAAATAGTTCATATTTCATTATTACTAGAATCCTTTTGTTGTGCTACTCCTAAGTAAATTTATTCAGCCACTGTTGGAGTACCTGCTACAGAAACATAGCTTTTATAAGCACACCTTTGCTACTACTGAAGGAGAAACAACAATTTACCAGCTGAGGTTCTCGGAACACAAATTCTCTGTCAGGCCGCTGCTGCTCCTTGCTCTTCCAGGCCCGTCCCGGTGTTTGGGAAAGATGGCTCCTAGCAGCAGTAGCTGAAATGGGAGAGAAGAGTCTCAAACAAGAGCCAATAAACCTCCTTGATGAGGTATGACCTCAAAATGTAACTGGCAGAGGCAACAAACAGCCTCAACGCACTCTGACTGAGGGTACTGACTAAACAGGAGAAACTGAGTTCAAGCCCTTAGCTCACCATCAACAAGATCAGACAAAATGCCAGTCACAGTTAAAGAAAACTGTTAACAACTCAAGTGGGAGTTCATTATAAAGCAAAGGATATAAACAAGATGGTGGCAGCTGTCCACACCCACACACAGTCCTTGCAGGTTCTTGCCTGGCTGANCAGTAGCCTGGCTCTTGGCAGGAGCAGCCCAGGCTCCCTGCACTCGGGCTCGCNGTCTTTTGTCCTCCATGTTGAACAAAAAGCTTTCTCTTCTGAGATTCCAGAAGATTTCATTCCCGACTCAGACCATGGAATGGTTACCTGTTTTCAAAAAGAAACGAGCCCTTTGTTAAAGGCCAGGAGAGCCTGGCCTACTAAAGGGCAATAATAGCCCTTTTGGTCAGAACAGACGACCCAACAGCACATAGTCATAAAGTCAACTGTCTTTACAACGTCTCTGTCAAGGACTGACTTCACTTGGACTGCTGGCACTTTCTCAACAGGCAGTCTATCACAGACTGTGTTATTCACATTAGTCTCAAGAGTAGAACACAAGCAACTGTAACATCCCCATAGTCTGCAACACGAATATTGAAAAACAGGCCAAGCCAGATGTGGTGGCGCACGCCTTTAGTCCCAGCACTCGGGAGGCAGAGGCAGGAGGATCTATGTGAGTTCAAGGCCAGCCTGGTCTATAGAGCGAATTCCAGGACAGCCAGGGCTACCTAGAAAAACCCTGTTTTGAAAACAAACAAAACAAAAAGGCCAAGATCCAGTTTCCTAGTGCATTGCTGCTTCCCATGGGTTGTACTGAATTTCCCCAGAAGCTTTAAAAGCACCACACAGAGGAACCTGAAAGACATCAGCCACACGTAAGAGAAGCACAGAGACAAATGCTACATGATCTCACATATAGAGACTTAAGAAAGCCAAACCCCTAAGAGTAGAATGTGATTGCTTTTGATTAGAAGGGGGCTAGATGGGGAAAGGGACACCGTGGATCCAAAGTACAAAGTTTCACTTGGACAAGGATAAGCTTTACTGCTCTCCTGCACAGAACAATGACCATAAATACCAAATCCCTGGATATTTCAAAGTTACTAAGAGTCGATTTTAAATATTTCCATCACAAAGAGGTATGTGAAGTAATAGATGTATTAATTTGATGCACTCGTTTTGTATCACAAGCATATCAAAATGTCACAGTATCCCATAAATACATACAATAATTTGTCAACTAAAATTAAATTTAAAATTAAAATCTAAAATATTTATGCATCACTTTCAAAACTATCATTTCTATGCTCCATTTCTATGCTTAGAGCAAGCAGTGAAGGGTAAGATATGCCAATATGCATGGGGATCAGAGGGGTTTGCGACTTACAAAGTCACTCAGGAAATCACTGTCGACTGGAAGTTCAACTTTTACCAAGTCCCAGCTTTATGGGGCTAGGAAAGCTTCAAGTTCCCAAAGAGAGCACACTTACATTAATGCTCAGCCTACAGATTCCCAGGCCTCACCTCCTAGACCTTCTGATCCAATAGAGCAGCTCTGGGCTCAGGACTCTATGCTTAAATTTCCTTAAGTGATAAGAATTACGGTTTACTGGCACGCACTTGTAATCCCAGCATTCAGGAAGCCTGAGCTAAATATTGAGACCCTGTTTCATCAACAGCAACCCATCCTGTGCTTATCCTTTATCAGATAGGGACATGCAGAGGCTGTCACCTGCCCCAAAGAGTTAATGAAACAATCAAATCCAGTTCTCCAGCCTTACGAGATGTGTGAATGAAAACTGAGATCTTAAAGGCATTAGACGAGGGCTGGCGGTAGTCCCCGAAGGCCTCCGACCCGCTCACCTTGCTGCTCATTCACACGGGAGGGATGTCACTCGTCTAGGACAACTAATGAAAATAAAAATTCTANAGTGCCGTCTGAAACTTAGTTTGTGGAGTCCTAGAATTCATCTACTAATCAAGGTACCGCCACCCTGGCACTCAAAGCTTGAAACCCTTAAAAAGAACAAGGGCTCTGGCGGTAGCGGGAACTGCTTTGGATGCAGANCTGTCCCTGTCCCAGCTGCCAACACTGTGGCAGCTGACGTTACCGTCTGAGCCCCAGCCTCTCCCTCACAAGCAGAGGAGTCAGTACTGCCCTCAGGATTGAGGTAAAGTAAAGCTTGCTGATGTGATGGGTAGGGCTGGGTTCCTCACACGCCCCGCAAGCGAGGCGCTGGGCGAGCTGGACCAACCTGGCTGGACTTGAGGNAAGTTACCGGTGCTCTGAAACAGCTCAGCTGTCCGGACACTGGGAAACCTTCAGAGTGGGGCACCAACTCCTGTAACGTCCAACCACAGGCCGTGGTGCCACTACTTCCTCTTACGTCACACACTGCCACCGCTTCCGGTGTGTACCCTGGCGTCCGGGTCGGCCCACATCCCTGGTGCCTAGAGGGCCGGGTCGAGAAGCTGAAGGGAATAAGGATCAGAACTGTGTGGACAGGGGCAGTGGGGTAAGGTGGCCCTGATGAGGCGGAGATGGGAATGAAGATGAGTCTTCTAGGCCTAGATCCCCAAGACGTAAGCTCCCCGAAACTAGTGCTGGCATCTTTGGTCTGTTGTGGAAAGGGCAACCGCAGTACCCCGGAACTTGGTGGACGGATCGGGGAGTTGGAAGGACTCGGGTCATGGTGTGTTCAGCCATAAAATTCGCTTGTTATCTTGAAAACCATGAGGAACCTAGGATATGCCTTGATCCCACGGTAGCCTGCTCAACTTTCGTTCATAGCATTTAAGGCGGAGCATGAAATCATATCTTATTTGTCTGAGTTCCCCAGTGCTAATAAATTTTACCTGAGTCCACAGATCTGTCTAAATTTCATTCTAGTGCCACCATTTACAGCAAGTGCTCCGTTTTCTTTTTAAATGATCNTAGCTCCTGTTAGCGGGATTAAATGAGACCANAATGTCTGGAACACTATATAAATTAAATAATTCAAGACAGCCAAAGTGTCTTCTCACCCATCCGACCTCTTGAGAGGCTTCTTTAAAGTGACCAGGTTAAGCCCATGTATACAATGTGACAGTTCTAAATGTAACACTGAATCAAATATTTTCTGCAAGTTATTCTCTAAAATTTACCAAAATATGAATATTGTTAAATCTTTCAAATAAGCCTGATACTGTAAGAGTAGCAGTAAAAACCTTTGCAGGAATTTTCTGATTAAGAGGATAGAATCTCTGTCCTGGGGAGACCTAGCATCTTTGTTGGTCGCGTCAATCACCTGGTCAAAGGACTACCCCTAGAAGGTAGGCTTACCTTAAGCAACACTAAAGAGATAAGCAGACTAATTAGTCCTTTAATGAGATACTGTACTTTCCTTCTCTGAATTCCCACCACCACAGTTTCTTACCGAACACGGCCATACTGGTTTCTAAGTTTTCCTGCTTTTCTGAATGATCCAGAAAAAACAAACAGACATAGCTTTTCTTTTCTTGCTATTTCTGCTGTAAGCATGCTTCCCCTAACACTCGAGGCTTCTCTCAACATTCTATGTTTCTTTACTCTTTCTCTAATGCTTCCCTGCCTGCCATGTGGCTGCTTGTCCACCCTGTGTCTGACCTCCATGCCCACTTAAACAGCATGGCTTTCCCCCACCTCTCCGTTCTCTTCCTCTGAGCAGCTGCTGAGATTTACAGCTCACCTGTCCTCAGATGTTTGGGGTGTTTTTCTTCTAAACTAATAAAACTGTCCTCGAACTTCTACTTGAGTCCACTCTTAATTCTTCTCTTCATGAGACTACGAACATCAAGCGGCAACCCCCATTCCCCTGGTATTGATACTGAATAGTGCTCGGCTGTAGCGAGCTCAATGTTCCCAACCAATGTACTGATATTGCTGCCACTTTCAAGTCCAATTTTCATGGCATCTATTTTTTGTTATACTTTGTGACATTGAAGGAAAAATGATTTATCCCAGAACTGATAAGAGAGACAGCTGGATTGTAATTTTTACCTTTTTTTCTCCACCACCTAGTAATTGTTCAATGTCTGCTCTGGCTCAGGAACATTTGATACATCTCCTGAAAGGTGTTATTTCTTTCTTTTTGATGATTATAGTTTGAAACGGCAATAGAGATGCCTGGAGTGAAGTGTTCCTAAAAGTAGTGATTAACACCGAGTCGGCCTCCAATAGAAGGCTTCAAAAAATCAGTCTGAAATCACAGCACTTTCTTTTCTTTTTATTATTTAAAACAATTTTTAAATTTAAATTTTAAATATATTATGATCATATTCTTCCCCTCTCCCAAGTCCTTCCAGATCCTTTCCTCATCTTTACACACACAGCTTTAAGTTCTTTCTAAAAACAAACAAACAAACAAACAAACAAACAAACCAATACAACAACAAAACAAAAAGCAAAAATAAAGCAACACCAACAAAACAAAACAAAAAACCAAAACCACCCATGTAACCAAATAAAAGCAAACAAAAAGCTGTGGGGTCCATTATATACTGGGGTCCATTATATTCCTGAACATGAGGCCTGCCCTGGAGTGTTTGATATACCCATGGTCACTTCATTGGAGAAAAGTGACTTTCTCTCTCCTAGCAGATATAAATGACAGTTCAGTTGTTAACCTTTGTCCTAGTGGCTAGGTTTCATTCATTCATTCTTTCTTTCTTTCTTTTGGGGGGGATTTGAGACATATAACAAAATGAAATATAATAAAACAAAAACTACCACATGGAAGTTGGACAAGACAAACTAACAGTAGGAAAAGGGCCTAAAAGAAGACACAAGAATCAGAGACCCACTCACTCACACTCTTAGGAATCCCACAACACTAAGCTGGAAGCCATAATATATACACAGAGGACCTGGTGCAGACCTGAGCAGTCCCTGTGCATGCTGCTTCAGTCTGTGTGAGTTCATATGAGCTTTGCTCACGTTGATGTAGAGGGCCTTGTTTTCTTGGTGTCCTCCATCCCCTCTGGCTCCTACTGTCCTTCCACCTCCTCTTCCACAGGGTTCCCAAGGTATTCGGAGAGGGATTTGATGGAGACACCTCCTTCAGGGTTGAGTGTTCCAAATTCCCTCACTCTCTTCGTAATGTCTGTCTGTGGGTCTCCATATTTGTTTCCATCTGCTGTAGGAGGAAACTTTTCTGGTGATGGCTGACCAAGGCACTGAACTATGAGTATAGCAGAATATCATTAGGAGTCATTTTATCACTACATTTATTTCCTTCTCTTAGACCAGTATTATCTGGCTTCACCAGAGGTCCCTGGGCTATCTAGTCTCAGGTTCTTGATCACACAAGCAGTGATCCATCTTGTGGGGAGGGCCTTAAGTCAATTCAGGTATTGGTTAGTTACTACCACAAGCTCTGTGTCACCATTGCCCTAGCAGATCTGTTACACAGTACACCGTTGTAGAAAAAAAGGTTTGTGGCTGGCTTGATGTTTACCTTTGAGAGCCTGCAGAGTACCTTTCAGTACCAGAGATGCTGGAATGTAGGGGTGAAGGCTCTCTGTAGGCACCAGCTCAACATCTCCATATCCAATGAGTTGTGTAGGTGTTGTCTTCAGCAATGGGGCCTTGCTGTCAGTTTGTGGAAAACAACCTATAGTGTTGAAAACAGCCTGGGTTGTTTGGGGGTTCCCATGGGGCCCTGTTGGCCAACAACTCAATCAGATGTAACCCAATCCCAGTACTAGAAGCTTCTTTTGGTGACAAGAGATGGCCACTTAGGGTTCTGTCTCCCCCATTATTTGGAGATTTCATTAAGATCACCTTCATGTATGTATATATTTTAGGAAGTTTTTACTGTATTAGGTCTCCATATTATCCCTCAAATGCCCCATAATTTTCCACTGTCTCTCCCCATATTCTCTTCTACAAGCAAAAATACACATTGGACAAAAGACAGCATCTTCAACAAATGGTGCTTTTCAAACTTTATTGCTGCATGTAGAAGAATCCAAATAGATCCATACTTNTCACCCTGCACAAAACTCAATGGATCAAAGACCTTAACATAAAGCCAGATACACTGAACCGAAGAGAAAGTGGTGAATAGCCTTTAACTCAATGGCACAGGAAAAGAGTTTCTGAATAGAGCACCATTAGCACAGGCACTAAGATCAACAATTAATAAGCTGAGAAGCTTCTGTGTGGCTTCTCCTCTCCCCACTTGATCCTCACATTCCAGCCATAACGGTCCCTTCTATTTATGTTTCCTAATGAGATCTATCTGTTCCCTCTAGTCCTTTACTCCATACTCACCATCTGTGCTTCTATGGTTATGTCTTGGTTATCATTGACTTAACAGTTTATATCCACATATAAGTGAATACATACTAGATTTGCCTTTCTGGGTTTAGGATAACTCTCTGAGGATGATTTTTTCTGGTTTCATCCATTTGCCTGCAAATTTCACCATGTCATTTTTTATGATGTCATTTTTTAATGGCTGAGTAATACTCCATTGTGTAAATGTACCACATTTTCTTAATCTAACATTCTGTTGAGGGACATTTAGGTTGTTTCCAGTTTCTGGCTGTTATGAATAGTGCAGCAATGAACATGGTTGAGCAAGTGTCTTTGTGATAGGATGAAGTATCCTTTAGGTATATGCCCAAGAGTGATATAGCTGGGTCTTGAGGTAGATCAATTCCCATCTTCCTAAGGAGCCACCACACTGATTTACATAGTGGCTGTATGAGTTTGCACTCCCACCAGCAATGGATGACTGTCCCTCTTACTCCACATCTTCACCAGCGTGAACTGTCACTTGTTTTATTGATCTTAGCCATTCTGATAGGTTAAGATGAAATTTCAAAGTAATTTTGATTTGCATTTCCCTTATAGCTAAGAATGCCAAACATTTATTTTCAGCCATTTGAGTTTCCTCTATTGAGAATTCTGTTTAGATCTGTACCCATTTTTAAAATTGGGTTATTTGTTTTCCTGATATCTAGTTTCTTTGGTTCTTTGTAAAGTACTTGCTGTGCAAGACTGATGACCTGAGTTTGATCCCTAGAACCGACATAAAGGTGGAAGACAGAACAATTTCCACAAAATTGTCTTCTGCTTCCACACATATACCTCCACATTCACTCACATCACACACACACATTCACACAGGATTTTAAGAACAAAAAACTAAAGCTATTTCCTCAAAACCTAAAATATCACTGTGGTGGTCCATTAATAAAAGCTAGTAAAAGTAAGAGGTTGTGGTGCTCATCTGAGAACTGGAATCATAGCTCAAGTTTGACTTACAATAGGCTCAGATGGTCCATAATCTGCTTCAGCTGCCATCAAAGACTTGGAAGAATTGGATGATGATGCCTATCTNATTCCCATTTAAACCATTATTGACTGACCACTCTGTGGTGAGAGATGGCTATACTGAGTCATGAGGAGTGGGTACTNGGTTCCCCGGATAGTCAAAAGACACTTGATCAGGAATGGGAAGACTCGTGACAAGGAGCTCTGGAGAAAGTGAAGTGGGCAGACAAATAATGAAGATGTTTAGAGTATAAAGGCAGTCCCATCCCCTGTAGAGGCGGTTTTTATAATCACTTGTAGGTAAATGTTTTGTCTGGGTCCTGCCAGGCCCCACTCGGTCCAGGCCACCCAGAGGTCCCGCAACCACTTATAAATTAATAACTCAAAAGCTTATATTAATTACAACTGCTTGGCCATTAGCTCAGGCATATTACTGACTAATTCTTATACTTAAATTCAGCCCATTTCTATTAATCTATGTTTTGCCATGTATTCTGTGGCTTTACTGGTCTACAGGCATGTTGTTCCTTCCGAGGCAGCTGGTGTCTCCTGACTCAGCCTTCCTCTTCCCAGAATTCTCCTTGTTTGTTTATCCCGCCTATACTTCCTGCCTGGCTACTGGCCAATCAGCATTTTATTTCTCAATCAATCAGAACAACACATATTCACAGCATACAAAACAATATCTCCATCAATCACTCNATGTAGTGACATGCTCTATCACTGCCAGCCTCTTCTCAGGGCCTGTCCAATTACTTGTCAAAACATAGCCACTATCACAAGGATGAAAGATATGTATGGGCTCAATGACATGAATTCTCCCTGCCAAAGCTGAACTGGCTACTGCTACTACTTCAAACCTAATCTGCAAATGTTGTGACCCATTATGGAGTCCTCCATATGTCACCATGCCTCAGGCAGCCACTGAGTCATTTGGTGACAGAATGACTACGTGGCCCCTTTCCATCCTGGCAAGGGTAGAGACTCATTCTCCCTGGAGTGTAAATACACTCTGGATACCTTCCTGGCCCATACTGCTTTGGCCAGCGAGACCATCTGTGAACTCCCAAATGTCTTATTCACCAATGGCATTCCCAAGGGTATTTACAGCTCCCGATCAAGGAAATGACTTCACAGCAAAGGGAATACACCAGTGGACTCAAGCCCATGGAATTAAATCCCCACCACCTGGAAACAGTGGGCTATCTGTAAGAAGTTGGTGTGGGGGAGTAAAACAATATTCCCATTGAGTTGGGATGTAAGACTGCTACTTGGCCCTCTTGGGTTCTCTATGTCACTGAACTGAAAAGCAAGAAAAAGCTCTGTTCTTTCATCTGAGGTGATTGATCCCAATTACTAGAGGAATATTTGAGTAGCTGATATATAATGGAGGCAATAACTGTGTCCAGAACCAAGGGCATTGCTTCAGGTACCTCTTAGTTCTTCGTGCCCACAGTAAGTGGTACCAGGAAACAACAGCACCAGCAACAGGGACAACACAGAATAATTAATAACTCGCATCTTTAGGAATGAGGATCTGGGTCACCCTGCTAATAAAAGAAACCAGGCTGCCAAGGTTCTTGGCTAAAGGCAAGGGAAACGTGGAAGAGACAGCAGAAAAAAGCAGCCATAAATGTAGACTCTGGTTTCACAGCCAATGGCAGAGATGAATGCTCCAGCCTAACCTGTGTTCTCTTTGCTTATTATGTGTGTGTGCCTTTCTGTGCATGATAACCACTGTGTGTGTGTGTGTGTGTGTGTGTGTGTGTGTGTGTGTGTGTATGTGTGTGTGTGTGTGTGTGT
>LZPO01044472.1:305189-321264 GCA_001675575.1 Neotoma lepida | reverse complement strand
TTAAGAACAGAACTTGGAACCCAAGAATCATACTAATTAGCAATAATGTTATTCTTACATGTGACCAAGGAGAGAACTGCCTGGGATATCCAGCCACTGGTCATATCCACAAGCCTTTCTAATAATGGTTTATAACACCTAACAACCACATACATTCAACGACCTAGGTAACAACCAAGTTATTCAAAGGAAGTCTTGCCATGAGAAGAGGCAATACCAACACTCACATTTCCTCAGGAGGTTCAGTCAGCAGTGGTATCTGACCCTGAGTTCCCTGGCCACTCAGGTCTACAGGCTCCAAAGCTTGCACAAGGCACTCTGTCCTTATAGGAATCTGACAGTATGGCTGGAGAGATGGCTCAGTGGTTAAGAGCACTGACTGACCTTCTAGAGGACCCAGGTTCAATTCCCAGCACCCACATGGCAGCTCACAACTGTCTGTAACTCCAGTTCCAAGGGACCCAACATCCATGGTAAAATACCAACACACATTAAAAAATAAACAATCAAAAACCTGATAGTACTAAAATATAAGGCAATATAAAATAGATTTTCAGCTTCCCTTTATTTAGGACAGAGGAAATTTTGTCCCTGAGGGACTGCAATGCTCACTTTTTAGCCTGAAGTGTGTATGCTCACATGTGTATTGGTATATGTGTTTAAAAAAACTGGTAAAGTAAATTCGTACTAACTAGTAGGATTTAACACCTTGTCTGGAGATCTTTGTAATTAATGTTTTCTTTTCTTTTGTTCTTGTTTTTGTTTGTTTTTTCGAGACAGAATCTCTCTGTATAGCTCTGAACTAGAACTCGCTTTGTAGACCAGATTGGCCCCGAACTCAGAGATCCGCCTGCCTTTGCCTCCCAAGTGCTGGGATTAAAGGCGTGCGCCACCACCACCCAACATAATTAATGATTTCTATCTCCTGCAGAGTTCCTTCATAGAAAGAGGAAAATAAGAAAATCCCAACTATGTGAACCACTTGGAAACTAAAGGGAAACTAAGTGCAGCCCTGACTCCTTCCTGCTACAACAAGAGCAGCTGGCACAGGCACTGCTCACTNGGCTCCTGCAGGATTTCTCACAGAAGGCCAAGTACAGGAGGAGGCACACCATGTCAAAGTCCTCAGGCAGCCCTCATCAAGGTGATAGCTGGGTTAAGACTGGATTTTANGTAGCAGCCTTCAAACACCAAAAACAAGAATGACCTCTAAAACAAGTCGCATATTTTACCCTCCACAAGTGGAAGATCCTTTTCAGCTCCTTGTGAGTCGAGTCCAAGAACAGGTAAGGTCTCGATGGCCAATTTTTGTCTATTGGTGACAAGGAAGGCATTTTATTTTTCATTTCCAAGAAGTATTTTTGCACCTGTGTTGGGTTTGACAGAAAATACTAGATGAGGAAAACATACCAAGAAGACAGTGTGATGCACACTCCCCGGATCATCCAGACCAGTCTTTAAGAGAATTGATCAGTTTGAGTTTGTAAAATTGTGTATCTGCTCTGATAATTCTATTTAACTCTTTCACATCTACTGGGGCATGTGAGCTCCACCAAACAGTTATCAGGAAAGAGGATGACAGACATTGTTACTTCCATCAGCACTGGCTAATAACATGGATATCACAGTAGGGTTGTTCTGTTCAACAGGGGGCCACTCATGGTATGTAGCTACTTACACTTACATTTTAGGGAACTAAAATTAAATGACTAGTCTCTCAGTCACACCGATGCTTTCCAAGTGCTGTATATAACTACACCTGGATAACGGCTATTCACTCAAGTTATAGAACACATTCATCATTATAGAAAGTTCTGGACAAGCTATACTGTACTACAGAACAAAAATGGTCCCTAATTTGGGATGGTCCAACTTACAAATTTCTGACTTTACAGCAGTGCAAGAGTAATGCATACAGAGTAGGAACCACACTTCACACTCTGACGTCTGGATGGGCCACTGGGTGCAGTGCAAGGCTCTCATAGAAGCTGGCAGTGAGTCCTGCGATCAGGATTGACAACCGACAGACTGTCTACATGGACCATGTTGCTAAGCTGTGACACTCAGTAGGTTAGGTGTAGCAAATGCACTCTTGGCATAGGATATTTTCAACTTATGATGTGGTGTACTGGGATACAACTCCATCATGTGCCAAAGGCTCATTCCACTTAACATGGGCCAGGCACNGGAAAAGCTTATCATTGTTCAAAGTAAAACCCTCACATGACCAAATGAGAACCACAGAAGTTACTTATTTATGTTACAAATAAACAAGTATTNGCTGATACTAGCATTTACAGCTTCACCACAATACACCCCTAAGCAAGGCAACTCCAGAATCCAGCCTCGCCCACCTTTGCTCCCAGATGCCTTTGCTCCCAGATGCCTTTGCGTTTCCACCAACCTATTTACAAAGCTTGCCCTCCAGAGCCCATAGCAGTTTAACAGGGCAAAAGCCTCACTTTCTTCACTTCCTAGTTTTCTATGTCAAATAAAATAAGCATTTTATCAATTATATCAATCACAGGCCTCTAACAGTTCTGACACAATTGTATTTGAACTTGTAGAAGACACAGAGGGTTACTAAAGTCCTTTTATGCCTACAATTTATGTTGGTTTTTAAAAGTCATATTTTATTGAGTGGTTATTAAGTTTATTAAGTGGTTAATCTAATAATGCTAATTAGCCATACAGTGTCAACTTACAATTCTTTGAAGTGTAAACTCATAGATTTTCTTTCCAGCATTCGCTCTAAAGAATTTCCTGTATTCCCGGCGTACCTTTCAAAGGAAGCAGATTGGTGGTTAGAACAAGGCTGGCAGGCGTTCATCATGGCGCACCTCTTTACGAATCAAAGTATAAGGAACACACATATTTACAAACATCCTTTCTGGATTGAGAGACCTGATGGATGCATACTCAGGCCGTGGCAATGAGGTCAGAGAAAAAGAAACTCAATGAACTGATACTTGAAATCCTATTGGTTTTCATATAGGCTGATGATTTGGTATGAAACCCTCTACAGAACAGCTGCAAACTTGCCACAAATTAGAGCACANTTCACAAAATATTTTATGAGGCAATTTCTCNTTCAGATTTTTTTCAGAGGCTATCTATCTGAAGAACTAGACTGAAACTTCCAAAAATCCTGCATAAAAACGCAGGACTTTACTAGTGGACAATAGAGTGAAAGCAGCTAAAAATAAGAATCTTAGAGGCCTTCAGGCCATTACTGTCTTCCGTTCAACCATACCAAATGTTACACTTACTATCACAGCATTGAAGACATCANGCTATTTTAAACATAAACTTTCTCCATACTACAACATAATAATCTATTTCATATTAACGTCTAATAACTAAGTGTGGTGCTTACAGAATTAATGAGTGTTATAGTTAAATACTGAAGCTGAGGGGNACATATAAAGTATTTATTATCATCTACTTATGACTGGGAGCTAGAAATTAGCAAAACATCTGCCTCTGTCTATCCTGGTGTTCTGTATCTTTTTCTCCTGCTTCCCACTTTTCTGGGCTTAAACATATATGCTTAAAATATCTGTACAATGGGTGTACATAGAAACCTATGAGCCAAACTCAGTCAGTAGATAACATTTTATCTTNTGTTTCTACATAACAGTTTCAATTGCAGGCTTCTCTTAACATTTTCTAANCTGGGACAGGTGAACCCCAGTAGTTTTTGTTGAGATCTGCAGGTTGTGAACTGTACACATCCAATCATTCCTACCCAGCCCACTGCCTTCCTCATCTATGCCACCTGCCTGCCCTCCAAGCGTCTCGAGAGCAGGCCCTCTATACAACAGCTAAGTGTCTGAGGACAGGCCCTCTATACAACAGCTAAGTGTCTGAGACGCTCCAAACAACGGAGACGCTCTAAAGTTTACACTTTGACATATATTACATATAGACAGTCATTCCTTTTATCCACATTCTAGCTGTCATTTCTCTTTTAGCCGTGGGATTGCTAGATTCATAAGCATTTCAGACCTCTAGCTTACAAGGGTCAAGGGGCATAGAGAAGAAAGCAGGCAAGCTGAAGAGAGGTTTGTCACATGGGAGCATATCCCATGCAGAAGTCCTACACTATGCAGCTGAACCTCACTGTATGGAAGCTGTCAGCATGCTTTCTGACATTCCACAGGATAAATGGCTGCTCCCCAAATAAAGCTACATACAGTAAAAACTTGGTGACATCACACTCTTCTCACAATGGGGACCTTCTTGAGCACCAGGAATCATAGAAGCATCCAGTGTACTTTGTATTTATTTATACAAGCAAATCAAATCATTTCAAAGGACAAAAGCATTGCTCATATCAACATACTTGTTTTTATGGTAAAAATGACAAGATTATTACAATCTTAAACTTCAAAAAAAGTTTAATCTTATTTCATAACAGTAATAATGGAAACAGGAAAAGATACTTCTGTCTCGTTAGGAACTGAGGGGGATGAGCTGCAGTTAGGCCAGCCCAGTGAATTCTGCAGAAATAGCATTCACCCGTGGGCTGAGTGTGCTTGGGAAGCTGCTGCCGCACACCTCCAGGGCAAACAGTTTGAAAGAATGTGCAATGAAACCCAGAAAACTGGAGATATGACTGGTAGAAATCAGTATGGGGGGTAAAAGTCTGGATTCAATCCTGCCTGTTTCCTTCCTCTTATAAAAATTACGATGCAAATTCAAAAACACAAAACAGGAAATGTTTAGTTTTGCTTGGCTTCCAAACAGAGCGTGCAAAGAACTTACTCAGAATCTGTCAAATAGAACATCTGTTAAATTCATATTGAAGTTACTTCTTAATTACCTTATGAATGCTCAGAATAATCAAAAAGGATAATTTAAACGTTTGTAGGAGGAACTTTCAGGGGGAAAATGGAGGTTATTCAAAGCAATACTCAGGGATATTTCTGAAGTTTGCTGAGATGCGAATTAGGCTGCTCAGCTAATTTTCAAATATTTAGAATAAGAATTCATGTTACTGTACTAAAGCAGAATGCTGAAGAGGAATAGTGTGAAAAGGACCCTGATGGCCCTCAAAAGACTATGTGTGAATGTGTCACTATGTCAGTTAATTATTAAACAGGCAGTGCAAGGAAGACCAAATCCTTGCACTGCCTGAAGGTCTGCAATGCTCAAAGTCAAATTTTCTTATGTAGTTGTGTGTGCCTTTCCTTCTTGGACCAAGCACCTGCCTTAATCTCAAGGTCCGAACTTTACAGCTCTCTCTATTCCACACCTCCATCATCTCATTCTGCAGCATTTCTAAGTTTACTGAAGCAAACACTCTGATCCATGCTGGGCCATGATCCCTTTGAATAAAGTTCCACTCTATCCTCAGTGGAACAGCACAGGAAGTCAGGGAACAAAGTCTAAAATCCCCACTCAGGCTACTGTGGACGCAAGATTGGCTTCCAACTCAAGGACCACACTCTGCCTTATGATTTAAAAGCTCACAAAAAGTTGGGGGGTGGTGGCAACTGCCTTGAATCCCAGCACTCAGGAGGCAGAGGCAGGCGGATCTCTGTGAGTTCGAGGCCAGCCTGGTCTACAGAGTGAATTCCAGAAACCCTGTCTTGAAAAGCAAAAAGATAAAACTCAGACAACGTGTTGTCTTCATGTCTTGGACAAAATATACNGTATTACACTCATTATTTAAAGAAATTAAAATCACGTTAAAATGAGAAAATTAGTGTGCAGCTGTTTTCATTTTTTTTCCCTTAAAAAGAAACAAAATTAGGCAAGCTGACATTTCATAAGACTGTGCAGACAGCAGCAAGCGCCGCCAGTTTTCTCAGGTTAGTAGGTGCGAGGCTTTATGGAGTTCACCCAGGGCAGGAGGAAGTCGTGACGGAAGTACCTTCAGTCCAAGCCAGTAAGCCCAAATGACAGCAACTGCATGCTTACGCCTAGCCTCTTCCTTCAAGCGTTTCAATTCCCTTCGAGCCTAGAATGTTTTAGATAGTAAGTAAGAGACAGCCCAATGCAGACAGCACAAATGACCAGAAAAAGATACCCCCCACCAAACAGGAGAGCCAATATTTGAGCAGGACCGCAGAATGGCAGAGGAACAGTGTACGCTCATTTCAACCCAAGGATTCCATGTGGAGCTAGCACAGCGGCCTGTACTCCAGCGCACTGAGACTCACTTCTGGGCAAGGCCAATTATGTGGCACCCAAGAGGATTTCCCCCTCACTTCCATTCCCCCCCTTCCTCCTTTGCCCCCATTCCTTTCTCCACATTCGCTCAACTCCCTTATAGAATGATCTCGCTATACTTCCCTTTGCTGTGAACCCCTCGAGATGCTTTATTTAAAGGATGAATTTAAAAAGACAACTTGTGTGAACGACCATTTGGAAAACTGCAAAATAACAAAGGCTATATAGGTGAGTGCAAGCAAAAAGTAAAAGTAACAAGGCACAGAAGTTCTTCCTGGTTCAAGTTAGAAGCGGCATGTGTAACTGAACTGCACTGAGGACAAACTAACATCAGAAGGCCCTGAAATCAATCCCTCACATTGCCAAAAACAAATTTTGGCTAAGATCCCAAATAGTTGACACTAAAAATTGAAATGAGGCAAAAAATGACACAACTGAGAGGCTGAAAAGACGATGCTGGAAAAGTCAATCTTAGGCAGGCTGAAAAGATGATGCTGGAAAAGTCAATCTTAGGCACACTGCTTCACAAGCCAGAGGCAGGCACTGATTTCTGAGACACCCCAGCACTGAGACTGGGGAATAAGCTCCCTGGAGAAGTCCTGACAGGAACAGCGTGTCTGCTGGGACACTTCCCGTCACTGGCTAAGGAGCTAGGTTGGTTTTTTTTTTTTTTTTTTTTTTTTTACAGAGTTTTAGAAAAAACATAAATCAACAATTTCGGTCAGTTTTTGACAAACCTTTTGTGTAGCCCACATGGTTGACTTATTCATCTCACAGGATGGGCTTACAATGCTGACAAGGTAGACGTTAACAAAAATACAGGACTCTGCAGAGTTTTGTTTCTCACTGGGATACACATTTTAGGCAAAGATGTCTTTTGATTTCTAAGTAAGAAAAACATCTAAAACTCTTGTTCCTTGGGGGTATATGACATGTTCCCAGAGCCCAGGACTCTGCCTGGGATTAGTGAGTTTCAGGAGGCCTTTGTCCCTGAAAACAAACAGCAATGCTGAAATTCCTGGGATTCTTCTCTGGCAAGTATGGCTAGCTTCACATGAACACAGTCTTCTGTGAAATCACAGTTGACCCTTCCCTGAAAACTTGACACTGTTGGCTTACAATAACCAAGAGGTGTCACAGTCAGCCTGAAACGCAAGTTCATTCAAGGATTACTTCTTTTAAAGCATGCGTTACTGGCATTATTTTGTCAACACACTGTAGAAAGGGATTCAAACCCCAATCTTAACATTCTCCACATGCGCCCCGGCATACAAGGACCCCTAAAAATTGGCCAGCATTCAACAGTGGGAGACAGTGGGTGCTAAACATGCAAGTTAATTAAGAGGGTTTTAAAAGAAGAATTATGCTAGAGCCTTATTAATAAGATTAGTGGTTTTGGTCTGTACATGCCAACGCTTCTATGGCATACTACTGTCTAGCATCACCAGTTTTATTAATTAGGCTGCTAGAGCATGCACTGGGGTGAGTCACTACCAANTGCATCCTTCATCCCTGCTATGCTAAGAGACCAGGGTTGGTTACTGCGGAATTCCCGGACGCAGTGACGAGATAGGTGCATCAAGTACCTTCGATCCAAGCCAGTAAGCCCAAATAACTGCAATAGCATGTTTATTCCTAGCCTCCTCCTTCAGCCGGCTCAGCTCCCTTCGCGCCTGTGGTGCGTTTGAAAAGGAGTTACAGAAAGGGTTAAGGCAGGAAAGGCTGCTGCTGCTTCCCAATGGAGACAGAAAAGGAGACATCAGTCACCAACAGTAAATGCAAAAGCATGTGCCACCACCCACACCAAAATGCTGCGAAGAGCAAGAGGAGAACGTGTGCTCAGTAGCTCAAGCCAGTGAATCATTTTCTGCCCTTGAGTCTGAGGGTCCTGGGCTCTGCAGTTACTCCCAACCTGACCTCCCTCCTCAGGGCTTCTGGCCTACCTGGGTTCCATGCCAGTACGCTGCGATGGTGGTGGCTGCCTCCTTACAGCGCTTCTGATGCTTCAGCTCCCGCAGGAGTTTTCGAGCCTATGGTAGAGAAATCATCCCCAGTCATATATATATATGTATTTTTTTTTAAATGAACTTAAAGTGTGACTAGAAAATCATTTTCAGAGAGGTGAGAGTCCAAATTCACATGGTCTAGTGAGAATCAGATGAGAGCAAGTGCCTGGAGACACCGGCATGGCAGGGTGGTCTCACCATGAGAAGGCAGCCTCCTGCCTTGGTATATGATAGGGAAAAAAATGGCCAAAGCAACACAGGCTGTCCACACAGAGGCAGAGACCCAGTCTCAGACCACNGCCAGAGTTCTCCAATGTTCCCCCCAAAGTCCATTGCATCTCTGTTCATTTTGTTGGGAAGTAGCTGTGGCTATCTTTTCAAATCAAGAAATTTTTTTTTAAAAATCCAAACCAGTGACTTCTTTCCAGTAACTGCTCAAGCCAGGAGGGCACCTGGCTTGGGAGAAAGCTTTGGGTCCTGCCATTGGGGTCTCTAGCCTGCAGACTGGTCCCAGGGCCTAGAACCCCAGTCAGGGAAGAGCCTGCAGGCGCAGGCTACATTAAGTTGGACAAGCCCTTAATCTGGACAAGGTCTATACCAAGGCCTATATCAACCAAAGCAGCTAGATTTGTGGCCCAGGCTGTACCCTCTAGAGAAGCTGTAGGCCTGAACACAACCTCAAAGTATCCCTTCTGGATCCAGAACATTCCATAACACATTTCATAGGAAAGTGGGCAGAAGAGGCCTGGAGTAGGACTGGAGAGCCTGGGGTTAGTGAACGTTTTTCTGTAAAGAGTAAGATGGTAAAGCTTTGAAATCAACAGCAAAAGAGGAAGATTTTGTGTGTGTGTGTGTGTGTGTAGGATGTGTGGATCATCAAGGAGTTGGGGAGGGGTGAATATCATTAAAATACACTATATGAGATTCTCAAAGAATTAACAAAATTTTTTTTTAAAGGGTAAGATGGTAAATGGTTGTGGTGTTCAAAGTCACACAATGTACCATAGCTACCAGGCTACTTGGTTATTACGGACCTAGAGTCCAAACTAGGTGAACATGGCCACATCTTTATGTATGGATATTAAAATCCACATTTCACGTCATTTTCACATACTTGGAACTCTCTTCTGCTTTTTGTTTGCAATTCTTCACAATATAAAAACCATTCTTGGCTTGCAGGATGTACAAACCAGAACACAGGCTGAAGTTTGCCTGGGGCCCCAAGTTCATTGACCCTTAAACCGATCTTTAGCTGGAAGGATCTAGAACCAGTGCAGTCACTGTGACTACCCACTTTCCCTCCTACCACAGCCCTAGCCAGAGCCAGGAGCTTTCAGTCATTGTGAGGTGGCTGCAGGGCATCACTGGAAAGTCATGGATGTAGGGCTAAGACCCACAGGACTCAAGCAGTGGCTGTACAGCAGCTTTCTGGACAATGGCTTCTCTCAAAAAGCACTGGGTACAAGGATATTGAAATTATATACAGTATTATTTCAGGGACTTCCTGCTTAGAGAACAAAGCTNAAAAAAAAGCGATTAGAAGGAAGCAGCCAAGACATAGTCACCTGGGTTCCCTGCTTGGCCCCATAATATTTACTCCTCCCATGTGGCTGTTTACAGCACAGGTGTAGGAGATGAGGAAGCTTCCNCTGTAGATCGAGCCTGAAGACAGCACCCTTTGTGAAGAACCCCAGCTCCCACATACATAAAGCACATATTTAAACTCACCTTCCAGCCCCGGATATAAGACTGGATTACCAGGGCTGAGCTCTTTATCTGTTGGTACCGCTTTTGTTGCTGCAGAATAAAGGCAAAGATGTCAACANTCATATCTGCATAGCTCAAAGGTAGACCTTGAAGGCCAAAGGTATCTGTTCATTAGGAGCAGTGGATGCCTGATCATCCACACTCCTGGAAACCAGCATATAAAGAAAGGGAAAGGTTAGACAACGAAGTAATGACAGCAGGCCTACAGTCCACATGGAGATGCCAATCACAGTGACTTGTAACTGGGGCAGCCCACTATTACCAACACCTGTTCTCTGCATCATTGCTGTGCTGCAGCGCCCCCACGCTGCTTTGCACCTGCTTTTTGAGAATATTTTCTTCTTGGTATCATTCTTCATCATGCCACTTACTGGGCTAGCCTACCTCGAGATCCTTCCAGTTACTTTTAAGTTTGCTATTCTTACTCTATTTAAGTTGGGAAATCAGGGTAATTTTCAGTAAGCCTGGTATCAACTGAACCAAGTGTATATAGAACCCCGAGAATGTGTGAGTCTAACTCCATCCTCACCCACAAGGATAGACTGTGACAAAGGTCAACACTGTGAAAGGCGCATAGCTACACTTTAGCTCAACAAGCTCGCTGTCCAGAGGCCTTGCTGTAGAGTTGACTCCTTAAGACAGCCAAGCTGCTAGAACACTCTCCCAAGAAAAGCGAGCCCTTATAGTTCTGGGTTTGGATGGATGTTGGGACATGGGCATCTCTGATGAAACGCAAAGCATTTCAAAAGCACTAACGTTAGGTTGTTAAGGCTTCATTGTAAAGCATGAGACTGTTGTCTCCTGTTCTCTGATGACATCCGAGAGCCTGGGCTCCATCTGGAAGATCAGAGGTAATGGAGGGAGATGGGCGGTAGAGAGTTTGACTTGAAATATCCCTCCAAAAAAGCTGAGCAAGCCACAGAGAGCAAGTCAGCAAGCAGCACTCTTCCATGGCCTCTGCCTCTAGTTTCCTGCCCTGTTTGACTTCCTGTCCTGACTTCCTTTGATGATGAACATGGAATGTGGGGATGGAATGCTAAATCAACCCTTTCCTCCCCAAGTGGCTTTAGTCACAGTGTTCCATCACAGCAATACTAACCCTAACTAGACAGATGCCTATTTTCCTTTGATAAACGTGAACTTGATCATTTCAGGCTGCTGGGCCCACTTTGTTACTCTCAGAGCACAGAAGGTACTTTAAAGCTTTTTGTAGAACTCAAGACAGATTAAGGATCTGCTCAAGCTTGGATTTTCTTAGTGATCTCAAAATAAGAAAAGTACATCTTAGAGACAGGCTGAGTTGGTCCTCCCTTTCTCAGGAAACAAAGGAGCATCATGAATCTGCAGAGTTAAGAAGCGCTGCTGTATGCGTGGAGGAGAATCCATAACCACTAGGTAGAGTAACAACAGCCCACTGTGTCTTAGCTGAATGGACATAACAAATCCTCTGCTTAAAAGTGTTCATTCTAAGACGTATTGTGGCTGTCATCTTCCTAATTAGAACAAGCAATTAAAGACCAAGCTNATTTTAAGCTTTATCATTTAAATACATTACTGGTTCCCAAAATTTGGGAAAATGCTTAAAATGCATTTCATGAAATTTAAGTTAACACGTATTTTATCTGATGGCAAAATGTCTCGTTAGCTGCAGAGGGAAGATTGCACTAAAGGAGACCTGATTGCAAATTTAACTCATTTTTAACTTTGCAGAGAAGAAGCATAGAAGGAAAATATTCACAAGCTGTGCTCTTCTTATCGCTACAATTCATTTCAAGAACACAACTTAAAGCTTCAGGCCCTTCCAAACAAGTAGCATGCCTCCAACAAAGCAGTCAACCAAGTGCTAAAGTTCCAAAAAGAAGTTCCATATTAGTTAAGCAAATATACTTTATTATCGACTCCTTCTATCTGAGGACTAAGGAAAATTCAGTCCTTTAACCAAAACCAAAGTTGTACTAAAACAGAATTTCAGTGCTTTGGAATTAAAGACATCTCCCTTCAATGTTTACACAATATATGCAGCCGGCTAGTCATTTTAGAAAACTGACCCCATCATAGTGAAACTAAATGACACAATCTCCTCAAACCAATGACAAAATCAAAGATAGATTTCCTGCTACATTCTTCCCTGAGATCAGTGCAAAATAATCTGGAATACTAAACCCTGAGCTCTGGAACTGCCTTAGGCGTAGATCCATGCTCTGCCACTGACAGCTGTGGGCAGATTCCCAGAAGCTCAGTGCCTTGTTTTCCCATGTTAAAAAAATAATAATACCAACATGCATTTCACAAGGTTGTTGGGAAATTTTATCTAGTGAATGTTGCAAACATAGGCGCCCACAGAGAATGTTGAGAAGTTGGCATGGTTACATCAGGTTGTAATGAGAATTTAGCAACATTACATCAGGTTGTAGTGAAAAACTGGTATGGTTATGTGAGGTTGTAATGAGAAGTTGGTACGGTTACATGTCAGGCTGTGATGAGAAGCTGGCATGGTTACAACAGGTTGTAGTGAGAAGTTGGCATGGTTACGTCAGGTTGAAGTGAGAAGTTGGCATGGTTACATCAGGTTGTAGTGAGAAGTTGGCATGGTTATGTCAGGTTGTAGTGAGAAGTTGGCATGGTTACGTCAGGTTGTAGTGAGAAGTTGGCATGGTTACGTCAGGTTGTAGTGAGAAGTTGGCATGGTTGTGTCAGGTTGTAGTGAGAAGTTGACATGGTTACGTCACGTTGTAGTGAGAAGTTGGCATGGTTGTGTCAGGTTGTAGTGAGAAGTTGACATGGTTGTGTCAGGCTGGAATAAGAAGTTGGCATGGTTACATCAGATTGTAATGAGAAGTTAGCTGGTTATGTCAGGCTGTAGTTCCAGGACTCACCGCGTATCTCCTGCACCAGGCAGCAATCACAATTTGGCTTTTTTTCATGAGCAGGAAATGGGTACGACATTTCCACCCTCGATAAATCTTCTGAATCAGAGTGGCCAGGTCCTCCAGCCGCTGCTTCCTTAGGTCTTCTAATTGGAATAACTAGTAAGAAATGGTAGACAGACTTAGCCAAAGTCCTCCAGACCTAAGGCATACAGGAAAGGACTTCGGATGTTGACATCAGCTACTTGAAAGATGTATGTTACAGATCATGGTGCATGAGGAAACTATTTTGATGGATTCATGAAGGATCCAGTCACTCAAGCTTTATGACAAATCAGAGAAGGTTGAAATGAGCCAGAGGGAACCTGCACTCNGCTCTGCACGATGCAAACTAGCTCAGGGTGAAGCCCTGAGTACCTACATGATGTCCAGAAGTATGANAGGCTGGAGTTCAGATCCTCAAGCAAAGAATGCCCAGCTAGGAAAGCACAACTCCTCGTAATGCAGGTGCTGGTGGTCTCTCTTTCAACAACCTAAGTGCCCTCAAGCCCTCTAATCGTCCATCTCACTACGTCATGTGATATTAATTATACTTTTCACCCACCTGTTTGTTTGTACAAAGACTCCAAGAAACTCTAAAGAGGTNTATGAATTTGATAAATTTTGAAAAAATGCTTCCTCCCGTGTTTCAGGTGCACCCATTAAGCTGTAATTCCTAAAACTCTCGTGTAACTTAGACGCTGCAAACACTGATGGGCTCTCCTTCCAGTCACTGAATCAGGGAGGGAGTCTTAGCCAAGATTTGATAGTTTTGTCTTCATTTCTTAAGTTTTGTACAGTCTATCATATGGCTTTGATGTTGTATAACTAATATACCATCCCTTACTTGCTCCAGCTCTAGGACACTTCAGACAGACAAACAAATATGGCTTTGATGGTGGTACCTCAGGAATTAGCCTGCATGCATGGGATTGGAGTTCAGAGTGTAAAGGTTACATACTGTTCTTGGGTTTCGGATGAATATCTTGGATCTACCAAAGGAGTATTCTTCCATAGGAATCTCTAGCTCATTAAACAGAACCTCCACACCAGACCTAAAAGAGTAAACAAAACCCAAAACAATGTTTCTCCTGAGTTACAAAAATAGTTTTACTCTATATCATACCAGGTTCTTATTAATATACAAAAAAGCTACATTAAAAAGTTACATTAAGGGTGTATATTGGANGGGTGGGTGTCAGGGGCCTTAGGGATCACCCTTAGGTGGTCAAGTCATGCAGCAAGCACCTTTACTGCTGAACCACCTCTCCAGGCCCAACACAGCGACATGTTTTAGGGTAATCACTCTTCAGCAATCATCTTCCTATCAAAGGATTTCCACAGACTAACCCATATTAATAAACACTACTAAAGCAAATCTAGGCTTAGAACTATGTAGGAAATGTAGGAATTTCTTGATTTCATTAATAATACAAAAAAAGTCAATTAATGTCAATCAANGGGGGCCAAAAAGGAAAGCAAAGGCCTCAGTCTATATTGAACCTACTCAATTAANGCTGTGTACAAGTGTTCTGCCTGCATATATGTGTATGTGCACCACCCATGTGCTTGGTGCCTGAGGAGGCCAGAAGAGNGTGCTGCATCCCCTGGNACTTGAGCTTTAGATGTTGTGACCTGTCAGGTAGATGCTGGAACCAAACCCAAGTCCTCTGCAAAAGCGGCAAAAGCNCTTAAACCACTGAGCCATCTTTCCAGCCCTTTTTGAAACATTTTAATCATTGCTCTCATTCCACAGAGGGTGAGCGCAGCCCAAAACAGTGCTAAGTGCCAGACCAATGAGATGCTACAGAACATGGCCTCATGTGGAAGGAACAAGGCCTTGACCTTGGTTTCAACATCAGTTTCTAAAACTAGCCTGGCTCCACCAACCTGCGGACAGCCTGCCAGACAGGGAATAAATAATGTTCTTTGTTATGGCATGTTTAGCACAATATCCTAGAAATTAATGGTGTGTAGTAACAACACCCGGGGTCTGCATTAGACACCAGGGACTAGAGCATATGTGATTTCTGTCTCTTCTATAACTCAGAATGCATGTCTAACTACTACTCAATTTCCTGTAAAAGGCTGGGTCCAACTGAGGATGTGCATACAACCTTGGCACCGGATGAAAATCCCCAAGTGCCTGTCTCGCCCATGAGCAGGCATGCTGGCCCTTCTGTGATATTCAGACTTCTACATTCCCCAAGGCAGTCCTGATTGGTGAGAGTGGAGGTTCCTCACAGGCCAGCCTGATTTCTCTCCTTTAACAGCTGCGCTCCAGCACACAAGTTCATATATCAATTACCAACTGCCTATGAATTCACCATGTGTATATCTGAAATATGTACAGGCATGCAAGTTCCAAATGTGGATTTCATATGTTCCATTTCAATAGCAAAGAAAATTGACATCTCCATAGTAAGTTGAGAATTATCTACAACATCATCCAACTTTACATACAAGGACAAACCCAAGCCACACCAAGAACACAATGCTACNNGACACGTTAAAAGCTGACGATCGCACAGCCAGAGAGCCACTTACCTTGCTGGTCCTTTCCAGTGAGGCCATGTTTGCTTGCAAAGCATCTTGTATCTTTCCAGGCAGGGTTCATAGGCCTGCCTGAAGGCGTAGCCTGCCCGCCTCACTCGGACGTTCTCCAGCAGACCCAGGTACCTGATCTGATGGCACACGAGACTCTCATTGAAAATGTGTGCTGCTTTTTTGTCATTCGGCTTGATGCACCTGAAACATGTCAAGTATTTTAGGTGTTAAACTCTGCCTCTGTGGATCTTAACTGGGGTTTCATGTCTAACCATTTCACAGTAATTATTTGCTATTCTGGGAAAACCAAACCACTTCTGATTATTTCAAACCATTCCACAATAAACTGAAAATAAAACAATATTGTATACACTACAATCAAAAAATGATTAAGACATGCNATGGCACTGATGGGTGTCAATGACATTTTGCAGAGTGAGAGAAGTTTGAAAATGGTGCATACCGCACAATTACATCTATATATGATGCCCATGTAAAACCAGTCTGAATCTGTATTGTCATTTCCTCTGAGAGGTGGCAGTGGGGATCCATACAGAAGATAAGCATAAGGAAATCTTTGAGATGATAGGTGTGTCTACGTATGTGTGTGTGTGTACACGCTTCCTGTGTCTCTGTATGTGTGTGTGTACACGCTTCCTGTGTCTATGTATG
>LZPO01044472.1:233411-259451 GCA_001675575.1 Neotoma lepida | reverse complement strand
CTGTGATGCTGAACACATTTGCTGCCAAGGTAGTGTCTGTATCTTTGTGAAGAACAGGGGGGCCTGAGGGGAGCTGGAAAGAACCAAGTGTGCCAACATGCAGGCCCGTGCTGGACAGTTACAGGGGAGAAGGCTGGAGCAGCCGCAGGGCCAGCCTCAACTAGAAGTGGTGTTTTAGGCTCAAGCACGACAAGACATTGATTACCTTCAGTTTCAGTATTCACTTCCCCCAGACCCTTGCACTTACCAATCCTAGTGATTGCCCAGGGAGTTTTAAAATACATCCATCTTTTCTGAGGCCATCAATAAGAGTCATGGGCGATAGAGTACACAAACTTGACACTCACTTGGTCTTTCTCTTTTACTGAATTTCTGATTCTTTTTATTCGTTTGTTTGTTTGATTTTTCCGAGACAGGGTTTCTCTGTATAGCCTTGGCTATCCTGGAACTCACTCTGTAGTCCAGGCTGGCCTGGAACTCAGAGACTCTCCTGCCTCTGCCTCCCAAGTGCTGGGATTAAAGGAGTGCACCACCATCCAGCTGAATTTCTGATTCTTAATTATGACTTCTAAATACCAAGCTCCAGATGAGTAAGAAATGATTCTAAACAGTCTTATTAAACTCATACAATTTTATGATTGAAGATGAGGAGAAAACNTGATAAAAATAGCTTGCCACTCCAAGTAAAACTGAAAAATCCCAGAAAGCAAAATAAATAAAGAGCTCTTATCGAACTTCCAGAGGGTCTTGGCTGGGGGTGGCCCTCCTCTGACCTTAAAAATGTACGTATTAAAAAATATTAAACATCTGCTTGTTTAAACACACATGAACTAAATGTTAGTGTTAGCACTTACTCTTGTACAAATACTTACAAATCTAGAGGAGTTGTCATTCCTTACAGTCTTGGCGTTTCCAAAGGCTGGTGAGAAAGAAACAGATGCATCAGGAAAGCAAATAGAAAAAATTAATTCCGAGCAGAGACATCAAGCANCCATAGTACTGGACAGGAAAAATCCTGGCAAACACAGCTTGCAGTGATGGCATTCCTTTCTTCTTTTTTTTTAAAATAATTTATTTATTTTTATTTTATGTGAATTGGTGTGAGGGTATCAGATCCCCTGGAGTCACAGACAGCTGTGGGTGCTGGGAATTAAACTCGGGTCCTCTGAAAGAGCAGCCAGTGCTCTTAACCTCTGAGCCATCTCTCCAGCCCCAATGACTGCATTTCTGCCCACAATTGGATACATACGTATCCAGCAGAAATTTTAATAAGTTGCTAAAACTTCNCTTGGTTATTAGAAATACACACAGAATAAGTGACAGCCCTGAATCTTGGGACTGTTTCAAGTACCACACTAAACACAATCCTGCCTAATGTGACACCTTTGAACTCCTGTAGATAGGAATCTAATGAGTGGGTAGCAGCTAAGGCTTCCATTCCTCTGCCAGAATTATCAGTAAGGTTATTTCAGAAACCATCTTCTATTATTGTAGGCTTGATGGAAGTGGGTGAGGTTTATAGATCACAGAAGGCATGTGAAGCTTAAAACTGTCTAACTTTGAAATGAAGCTATTTATGTAAATGTGATTACATAAGTACAGTACAGTAAGAGCAATACTGAGAGTCAAAAAAATGAGTCATTTAAAATAAGATAAAAAAACAATACGTAATTTATTAGTTTATGCCCAACAGGCAGATCTACATGAAATCTAGAAAATAAAGGAAACTAACGTGACCCACAAGGCACAGTCCAAGTTTATGTTAGTCTTAGCTGCTTCAAGGAGACNAATCTGCCCTGGGAATCTCTTCGAAATGAGGACCCATGAGAACTACAGGGTGATTCTGCTTGGGCACAGAACGTTCAACCATGTCACCTGTTTAACTCAGTTGACAGAACACTTATGAGGCAAATGGACCATTTCACCAAGCCGGTGCATAAATACTGACAAGCCAGTCAGAGATGATGAAAACAGGGAACTAAATGGCGTGGATGCAAGTCACATATGTACCCTTGCAGATGCTCTGAAGGCTGTGGTGTACCTCAAACCCTGAGGTGAACCCAGTCACGGAAGGGTCTTGTACAAGGGCACTTGGGCCAGTACATCCTGGGAGAGACATAAAATTCTGCATTACCATCAAGCCCCGCCCTGAGGTTGTTTTGGGGATCTGGGAGCCACATTTGAAACTAACAAGGAAGTATTCATCATTATGTGGATTAATGAAACAAACTTCTTGAGTAAGAGGCTAGAGATTGCATTTCTGGAAGCCTCAATGACTTTGTCAAGTTAAATGGGGGAGAGGATTAGGGTGTCAACAACCATCACAGAGCACGAGCACTTCAGAAGCGACCTAGTCCTGAAAGCAGCACCCTGGAGAGGGTGCATTCTTAGGGAGTGTAATTGACAGCTCAGCAGTCAACCCCAATGTTGAGCCCACTGTTTTACGGCTTTAAAAAACATTTGTTTGTTTGTTTATTGTGCGTGGCATGTGGAGGTCAGAGGACAACTTGGTTCTCTCCTTCTACCACATGAGTGCTGAGGATTGAACTCAGGACATGAGGCTTGGTGACAAGTACCTTTATCCCCTGAGTCATTTCATGCATCCTGTTTTGTGGNTTTTTTTGCTTAAAAACACACAACTGGCTGGGTGTGGTGGTGGAAGCATTGAATTCCAACACTCGGAGGCAGATCTCTGTAAGCTGAAGGCCAGCCTGGTCTACCGAGTGAGTTCCAAGCCAGCCTGGTCTACAGAGTGAGTTTCAGGCCAGCCAGATTCCTGTTTCCAACACCACATAGTTGGCTCAAGTTAGGTTAAGGCAAAATTAGCAAAGTCAACAGAGAGGGTTCCTTATGTTGAGATGCTGGAGCCAAGTATGGTTGGATAAGTTCCTGACGCCAAACTCTGCCTTCTGAGGAAGACAGGGTGATGTGCTGTACACTGAGAGGGAATCCGATTCTCATCACATATCCACTGCCAACCACAAGGCTTCTATGACTGCAACCTTGATGACAGTGGACATGTGACCTGGTCCCCATTAAACCATGATGTTCCCCAGGATTTTGTGGGCTAGTCTTTTGTGCCAGGTTTAGAATGTAGGCCTGCCAAGTTAACTAATTAGTACAGGCCCAAAGCCCAGCTTAAGATGCTGATACAAAGATCAATGTGCTGTGGCTTGAAGGTCAGGGGCACATGATGGACTGCTCCAGAAGACCAGCTCAGAGCCCCATCTGCAACCCATAAACCATCTTTTCATCAAAGAAGTCTGAGTTGCACATTACCAAACACAACCCTAGACACTCAAGTCTTTTACTGTGAGCCTGGTCATCAGAAACAAGTGCTCCATTATAGAACACCCGAGACACATTCCACAGTTGTTGTTTTTTTTTTAAAGTTCGTTGTTCAAAATGTTCATTTACAGTAGCCGCTCTAGTTAAAAAGCAAAGCATTCCCATAAAAGATAACACACACCCACAGTGGACATTTCTTCCATTTCCTGCACTACAGCCTAGTTTCAAATACCACCAAATAAAAAGACTCTAGTAAAAGATGCAAGCTGCAGCATTCCACTACACTGCTCCTCTCCACCACAGCATTCCTAAAATAAGCATGTCAGAAATGCAGCTCTCACAGAGCACAGAACCTAAGAGCAAAGGCAGGAAGCAAAAAGCCCGAATCTCAGATTGATAAAACGAAGAGCTGNCACTTCTTATCAACTCTACCAGTGCTGAACAGAGTAGAGATGAAAACATAATGGCTTATTGGGCTTCGTGTCTCTCCTTATCTTGCCAGCCAGGCCAGCAGGCAGGGTGTCTCCTCTGAAGCATGAAATGTGTTTCNGAGTGAATGCTAAGAGTTCAAGAACATCTCCAGGAGGAAGGAAAGGCTGAGCCAGAGTAGAAAAGACAACAGGAAGGGATTCTGACCCTCCATGCCAAGAGTTGCCTACCAACCCCAAGACAGGTCTACTTTTGTCCACCTTCAATCTTGTCCTTCCGTTCTCTGAGCNAAGGGTTGAGCCAAACTATTCCTCTAGTCCAGACTCTATAAACGTATGCTTTTGACTCCCTGGGGGACAGCTGCCAACNTTTGGAGACATTTTCAATCCTAACAGGTACAAGGGTGCACCTGGCACCTGGCAAGTAGAGGCTATAAATGCACAGGACAGGCCTTAAGTTCGTAGCAAAGACAAGTCCAACATGACAGTGCNTAGGCATACTGGATTTTATATATATCCACCACATGTGTGCCTAATATCTGCAATAGTCAGAAGGCGATGTNAGCTTCCCTGGAACAGAGCTACAGACAGTTAGTTGTGAGCTGCCATGTGTGTACTGGGAACCAAACCCAGGTCCTCTGCAAGAACAGCCAGTGCTCTCATTATTGAGCCATCTTGCAGACTCTAATTTCATTTTTAGTATAAGGATGGTTTACATCAATGGCACATGCCATGCTCCAATCCAGTGAAAAGGACATGTCTCTAGCTCAGTCTTGACTGATGGGCCAAGGTTTGTGTCCCTTTCTCCCCATTCANATGTTAAAACTCTAACCTTCAATGGGATAGAACTGAGAGGTGAGCATTTGGGAAATACTTGANGCTAGCTGAAGTCATGAGTGTGGCGCATGGAGCATGGAGAAGGGACATCAAGGAACGAACTTCTGTCCTTGTTTCCAATAGACAGATATATCTACAGCCAGGTTTGGGCTTTCTACAGCTCTTGATTTTCCCTGACAACAAGAATAATTAGCCAAAGGCATTATGGTGAATAACAAAACATCACTTCACCATTAACTGCAAATGCCAATCAATTTCTTTATTATTATTATTATTATTAAGAAATTTTTTTATTTGTTTTACATACCAACTACAGATCCCCCTCTCTTCCTTCCTCCCACCCCCAACCTCCCTCCCTACCAGTCAATTTCTTAAAGCAAATTAAATGACAATTGAGTGGCAAAAATGATTTTGAAGTGGGAAAGTTTCTTTTCCATGGGTGGTAAGTTATTCCCCTCCTTTAAGTACTTGAAGCCAGCCGAGTATCACTAGGATGAGGCTTATTTCCTCAAAAGCTTGGCCAGTACTGCATCCTCTCTGAACACCAGGCAGCTGAAGTGCCCTGAATACAGTTTGTTATTTGAATCACAACAAGCACACATACACAAAATCCTTACCTTCCAGGACAGGGTTGGACTGCAGAAGCTGTTCCTTGACTTCGTTAACTTCCGCTCCTTTTCCACACACTGCTGCCACATAGGACATAACAAGCTTGCTGGCCTCTGTGGAGGGAAACAGCCGTGATACTCAGTATAAAGAAACATTGGGAGAGAGGACTCACTGGCAACATTTCCCAAGGTCTTTANTATTGGGTAGAAACAGTGTTTCAGAAACGTTTTCGTCTGTGCATTTTCAACTGACATATCATCAATTCAGTTACAATACAGCCTGTCCTTGAAGTTTATCTCTGAGCTATGTTACCAATGCTATGTTACATGGTCAANAAAAATCTTAAGAGAATCACACTATCACATTATCAAAGTACTCAAGCACATACAACTATGTTCTGTACACGATGCAAGTCGAAACATAANTTGGTCATCAGAGCATCTTTGCCAAACGTATTTCTGAAGTTTAACAGAACTGCTTTTCTTCAAAACAGTTTCTGAGTCAAATTGGTTTGTTCACAATCAGGCCAGACCGATCACTCACTTTTCAGTTCCCAAAGTGAGCGGCTAATGGAGGATTCACATCTTTCCNGNNCAGAGTCATTTCTGTAGACTTTACAAGCAAACTGAAAGTCAAGCTGAGGAGAAGCCCGCCACACAGAGCAGACAACTCTTAGCTCATGTGGGGACAAGTTCAATCTTAATATCTGGCACTTTCTCAAATCTTTATTTAGTGCCACTGTCTATGAGGAGGAAGGCCTTCTCAGGTGCATGAAGATGCCCCTGCAAATGGATGAAATAAGGCTACCTTGGCTGGCTATTTCTCGTGGGAAGCTCTATAGATGGATTACATCCCATCTCCCCACAGAGGAAACAATGGATGAACAAGCTGAACAGCATTTTCCATGTGTTGCCCATCACGTGCATGTAGACTCCTGAACAACATGAAGTGTCAGCTAACAAGGATGTGAAAAACACNAAGAATCTACATAGGTCCTAGGGCGACTCCTCTGGGAGCACTAGCATTGATGACATTGGGAAGAAACAAACTGGGCAAGCCTTAAGAACTATAGCTAGAGGCTGGGGACTCTTTCAGGGACCTGAGTTAACTCTCCATCCAGTTTTCTTTCTGGGAAATCTAATGGATCCACACAGCTTGTCTAGTAGTCTGTGATTATCTGTGCTGCACTCTCCCTTTACCAAGGATATAGATGTGATGAGAATCTTTTTATCTTTGCAAGACCACATGAAATAGCCTTTATTTAAAGTCTCCAAACTACACATTCCATTTCTCTTGAGTCTCTAGTGGCCACATCTCCCTCTACCTTCGACCTGGAGTGGAACTTCCTTTTCTAGATCTGCTGGATGCCGACATCCAGAGCTGCTGGTCTCGGGCTCCGCACAGGATCTCTAGGAATGATGTCACATTCCACATCTGCCGTCAGCTTCACACACTCACTTCCTGCCCTTCTTCCTCATTTTTCTGTCTCACAATATCATTCACTGCCCTTCCCCCCACCACTACACTCATCTATACTAGGGATTCTCCTTTTCTGAGAGCAATTTCTGGTCTTTCTAGTCATTGCAAGGCTAGTAAACTAAGTCTATTTATAGGCAAAGAAATTGTCTTAAATGGAACATGCTTTAGATAAAAGGGGTAAGTCTTCCGTTAGGTAAACTGACATCAAACACACAAGGCCCAGGCTGTTTTGTTTATTCTGGTAACTATGGAGCTTTCTTCAGCCTCAAACTTCAGACTTGGCTACTCAGACTCCTCTGGAAATCCTGCTTTGGTCCAGATGAACCTGGGATAAACTGCCTTGGTGGGGAAAGAGAAAAAGGGATGGAACGAGAAACCACTGGTGGTGCTAGAACCAACGTGGCCTCCTGGAGACCCCTGGATGGCCAAAACAGAAACAGGATTGGGTCTGGGCACAGATCTCTCAGGATGTCCATTGGGCTTANATCATCTGACTGCTAAAATGCATATAAACCTACAGAACCCACTGGCATGTATAGATGGTTTAATTTAAATAGAAATGTGGGCACTTTTACTAGCTCTACAACTTATTTAAGAAATCCAAAGAGTTTTTGAGTATCATTCAAGGATACAGCTCACGTTTTAACAACTTATTTCTAAGTTNGTAGAAAGTATCTATGCTCACATCCTTAATTACCTTCAGGAATTCTACTACACAGCTCATTTTAATAATTAATTTCTGGAAAGAGGAATTAAAAATAAATTTTTCCAAGAGGCGAAGGAGGAGGCTCAGTGGGTAAAAATGCTTGTTGCTCATGCNGGACAACCTTGGTTGGGGTCCTTGGAGCCCATGACAAAGTCACAAAGTGGAAGATGAGGAGTACTTGGAGTTGTCCTCTGACCTCCAAGGCCAATGCCCTCNCACACAAATACATTTCTTCAAACAAAGCCATGCTTTCTAAAAGCAATAACTCCTACATTTTTCCCTCACTGTCAGAGTAGTTCACAACACAGCTGCTACTTTAGAAAAATGAGTAAGCATAGGACAAGCTGCATGGCTGTGTGTTTCGTGGATGGTTTCATGCCTCCACCCTTATGACCAAGCATGCTTAACCCAGGCTTTCAGCTCCATTTCCTCTTGGCTCTAAAGTTCAAACAAATTTGAATCTGCATTCAAATCTTTTATATATTTATAAAAACCAAATTTTCATGTAATAACCTCTATAAATACACTGCCACAGATAAGGAAGAATTGGGTATCATCCTCCAGAGTTCAAAATCTAGTTTTTGAATCACCGACTGTTAAGCCTACAAATACAGATTCTTAAACTTGGCAAAATGTAACCACACAGCTTAGAATCAATTCCGGATGCATCATTTCTAACCCAGGCACATTCACATTTATGTCTGCATGAATTTGAACCTTCATTTCTATCGGCAATTGGACAAAATATGATCTTCAAGGCCAAAAATGTCTTCTCATAGAACACAGTAGGGTGTTTAAGGTTTAAGATTTGTCTGTATTAACAGACAAATGGCCTGTAATAAGATACTTCTAGGTCAGATTATCTATGCCATAATTAATTCCCATAAGGAATGAAAAGGGCTTATAGATTATGATTCTGGAGACTTTAAAGTACTTTTAGGGTAAAAATAACTATTTGTCTGTATTCCTTGGCACCGGGCATTGGGTTTTGAAGTGATCTTGAAGACAAAAGCTTCGGGTTCCCCTAGGCAATAAAACCTCTGCATGTCCACTGAGCGGGCTCTGCTTGGATTCTGTCTCAGCACTGGGTGGGTGGGAGCTGTCAGTATGAGCTAACTCGTTTTAAGCTCCTCGTAAATCTGTCCAGGAGTTAACAGGTATCTGTAACAGTTGTGGTCATAGATGCATGCAATAACATATGTCACATACAAGTCATGGATAGCAGACTGCAAACAGAAAGAGCTGCTGCACATTTACACGAATACACAGACAGACAGATTCTGATGTATTTATCTAATTCTCTATCTCCTTGATTAAGANACCTGAGTTTTCCTAGGGACCCAGCTTACAAAGGTCTGGTGTTTGAGAGAGAGAGTAAGAATGCCTGCCAGGTGGCTGTGGTGCACACCTTTAATCCCAGCGCTTGGGAGACAGAGGCAGACAAATCTCTGAGTTCAGGGGCACCCTGGTCTACAGAGTGAGTTCCAGGACAGCCAGGACTACATAAGAGAAACCCTGTCTCAAAAAACAGAAACAAAACAAAACAAAGTAAGAATGCCTACACCAAAGAGGCCATGTTTGTGTTCAATGAAACAACCTTTCTGCTACTTAGAAGAATACCTACTTCAGAGTCTGCAGGGCTTCACAACCCAGCTACGGCATATCCAAATCAATCAGANAGACAACCAGGAACTACATCAATGAAAACACAAGGCAAAAATTTAGCAATAAGAAATACAGTCATGGAGCCAGTGAGATGGAGTAGTGGGTAAAGGTGNCTGCAGCCAGGCCTGGCAGCCAGAGTNCAATCCTTGTGATACACATGGTGNAAGGAGAGAATCAATTCCCACTAGTTGTCCTCTGACCTCTACATGCATGACATGACACATGTGTGTCTGACCTCTACATGCATGACATGACACATGTGTGCCCCTTCCACACACAAATAAATACATAAATAAAACATAGGAAAAGAAAACAGAGCTGCAGCCTTTACTACAAAGGGGAGTCTACCTAGTAACATTCTCACTGAAGTAAACCATATGTAATCTACCTCTGAAGAAAGCCACAGACTCTCTGGTGATTCCTATAAAACACATGTGTCAGGAAGAAACAAAACAGAGCANGGTGCATCTCTGCCTAGAGCCTGCTTAGCTGTCCTGCTTCAGCATGTGTTTTCAGTGCTCTGAAACACACATCAATGCTCAGGCCACACACAGTAAGTCAGAGGCTCGCTGCTTACTCGGAGAGCTATCAAAGACATAAACTGGACGGAGGCCAGGTAGGGTTTAGACCCAAAGGTCTTAATGAGCAAGGTGGGCTCCAGAACTTTTCCAGCAGAGGGCTGATGAGTTCCTAGAAACTGATGGAACTGTAAAGTCAGAAACTGAACACTTCAGAGTGTTTGCTCACATCAGGACCGTGTTCTCAGGTGCACAACACACTCTGCTGTCCTTGCAGACAGGCAGATCTGATGGTTCCCTCATGTGCNGCTTCCTGGCTCTCTTGAGGCTTGAATAGTTTTTTGCCATGAAGGATCTGAATTGACAGGCGTGAACTACAAGTTCACTGCCTAGAAATAGTTGGGCACTTTTAAAAGGCATGATGAATTTTTTATTTAGCACAGCAGTGATAAATTAAACAGCACCCCAAAGCACTCAGAAAGTTCACGCCTCTCCCTAAGAGCCCATATTATATAACCCTGTAGCCTAAGACTGTCTCCAGTGTTTACGAGCACTAACATCATCATCTGCCAAGGGGGTTTTATGACCCAGTTAAATTAATTACTTCATATAAAATAAGCCCTCTGACACTGCACGGTGCTCTAGCTACACTACTAAGTACGGATTCGAAATGGAAATACTCTATGTAACGTGCACCGTACATTTCAGGCCCTCTGTAAATGCCAGTCCTATTCCATCTCATGTGCACACTAACAAAGGTTAAATAGCTACATGTACACAGAGCTAAAATTATTAAACTTGTACATAAGATGATGCGCTGTTTTAAAAGTGGTCTGGCTTCTCTCCTCCCTCAGAGCCGAGATGAAACGCCCTCCCCAAATTCCTCACAGTACAACCTCTGCATTGGACTTCTATCATTTCATTTTCTCATAAATAACTTCATGAAACAGACACTTTCAAACACATGCAAATCCTGGGCTTTATTTCATGTTAGAGTCTACTAACAACTTAAAATCAGTCAAACTAGAAGCAATTTTTCTATGACCAGTTTTGAAACACAGAAAGATAGAAATAATCAGTGAAGACAGGGATCTCTACAGGGACTCGATGGAAGGAGATGCCACCGAGACCTGTTAATGAGAACAGGGGTTGGAAGGTTAGCAGCTACAAGAGTGCAGCTGAACGGGGATGGAAAACCAGGGGCTCGGGAGTACAGCACCACCTCCGCACAACCAGGAGGTTGGTGACAATGGACAGCTGAAGCACAATACCTCCCACAGGACAGAGCCTTCAGTGACCTCGGGGTGATGTTAAAAGATGACCCAAGCACCAGGGCTGCTGACAGCCAGCCAGCCTACAGACCACTCCCAGTCCATGCCAGGCACTTTCTAAAAGTTGTACTTATGATGCTTTGTTTTGTCTATTGATGCTAACGTGAACTATTAGAGTCCATATTTTTCTACATCATCTGTTTCATTTTGCTAGTATCAGCCAGCCAAGAGTTGGTGGGCATGGCTTTTGCCTCANCACTAAGGTCTGAGAGCCCCTCCAGCTTTGGGCTGGAGCAACTCTACGTTGTGTGCAGCAAACATGACAGTCCTGCAAAGCCATGCTCTGTTTTCCAGCACCTGAGGAAGGAATCCATCCAGGAGGGCGGAGAAGGAACAAAGGACTACAAGTGATGATCGAGGCCGTGAAACCACAAGGTATCTACCGATCAGAAAACATACACTGTGAAGGAGGAAGCCATGCAACAAGGTGTTCTGCTGATGGAATGACGTGTTTTAGTCTGTTTTTTTCCTCTCAGAAAGTGTGAATACCAACCCTCGGCATGAAGCAGCAGCATCTGCCTCCACTCTGTGTTCTAATAAGGAAGAGTCACAAATCTACCAGAAAATGGACCTGGCTGGGGGAACCAGCGGCAAAGTTAGAGTTCTGAGAAGGATGCCCTACATGGCTGAGTCTAAATAGGAGACTGCTGACTTCTGGGAACACAGGCTCCAAAGGAGGTGAAGAACTGGCCAGGACCAATCAAAGTGACCGCAGCCCACTTCAAATGACTCCCTTGGGAACAAGCTGATACAGTCAGAATGCATTAAAAAACAAAACAAAACACAAAGCACTAGTCATGAAGAGGACAGAATAAAGAATTTCTTCCAAGAGAAAACAGAAAGTAAGCTTTGCAAAGTGAATAGGTGGGCTGCTAGACATAATCCAAAAGGACGAGGTAAGGGAGAGGCATGAGATACAGCAAGAATACAGATGCCTGCAGGTAAGGCCCTACCTCTCCACCAAATATAATACACAAAAAGAAGCCAGCATGCCAAATGAAAACGTCTTATGCTTCCAACGCTAAATAAGCAAGTAAACAAGCACATCGACGCTTGAGTGGTTTGTGGTGTCCTCCACCACTTCTGTCACCTGTCACCANTTCTGTCATCCTGAGAGGCGGGGTGCTGTGACAGCTCCTAGGAACTAACTTTGTTCCATGTGAAAGAAGAAGTAATAGGTAAAGAGNAAACATTCCCTGAGGTGACCCTGTCNTGTTAAAGTTCTCATAACCAAAAAAGAGGTCTGAACAGTCAAAAAACAATGTCTATAAAAGAGACTAGGGTACACAGGAAGGGGATGAGATCCCATAGAATGGCTAGGAACAGTACTCAAGGTGGCTTGGACCAGAGGCTCCGGAAGAACAATGATAGATTCCAGAGAGAANTGATGGGATCGGACATGGACCTGCGTAAGACACAGGAGACGGGGCTGCAGAGATGGCTCAGAGGTTAAGAGCACTGGCTGCTCTTCCAGGGGTCCTGAGTTCAATTCCCAGCAACCACATGGTGGCTCACAACCATTTATAATGAGATTTGGTGCCCTCTTCTGAGTATGCAGGCAGAACACTGTATACATAATAAATAAGTAAATCTTTAGGAGAGGACAGAACTAAAATACCCACAGGGTAGCTTTATAACGAGGTTATGACACANTGCCGGTCTAATTTACTGAAAGAACAGTAAAGGAAAAGAAAAATGGAATCTTTTCTATACATGGTTAGTTTGTGATGTATCGGGAATATTAGTTCAGAGATCAAATAAGCAACACTATGTGGGAGTATAAATGNAGAAGACATTAGCATAATCAGAAAGAATTTGAAACTACCTAAGGAGAGAATATAAAGGGATAAAGAAAGAGACTAAGGGGGCTGGAGAGATGGCTCAGTGGTTAAGAGCATTGGCTGCTCTTTCAGAGGACCTGGGTTCAATTCCCAGCAACCACATGGCAGCTCACAACTGTCTATAACTCCAGTTCCAGAGAATCTGACACTATTATACAAATGCACATAAAATAAAGTTAAGTTAAAAAAAAATAAAATAAAAAGAAAGAGACTAAGCAAAATAATCAATTAACTTCTAGGACAGACCCTCTAAATAACTAAAATAGCTGCTACTCTGGACAATTTCCACGAGAACTGGTCCTGTGGCCAATTACTGAATTANAGACACGAGGCTAGCTCCTCTGATTCATTCAATCACCTGAGTATGTGTAGACACAAAACAAAATCCCTCCCTTAGAAAGACTTCAGGGACCAGGAGCAGGGGACTTACCAAAGGGGCAGTATCAGTACTGTGCGCCAAAAGAAGCATCAAGACACAAAGATTCAGGTTTTAAAAAGNTAGGGTGTGAAAGCCAGAACTGTATTACCCACATTCAAAATCCCAGCTCTGCTGCAACTCACTGTATACATTCAGTGAGTGGTTAGTTTTGTTAATTTGATACAGTGTAGAAGGCAGTTCTCTGGGGAACTGTCTTATGTTAATTGGGGTGGGAAGACCTGCCCACTGTGGGTGGCACCATTCCCTAAGCAAGGGATCCTGAACTGTATGAGTGGAGAACTCCAGCTGAACACAGACATACATATAGTCATTCATTCATTCCTCTCTGCTCTTGACTGTAGATATAATGTAACCAGTTCTTTCAAGCTGCTGGGACTTCCCTGCTATGATGGACTATAACCTGGAATTGTCAGCTAAAATAAGCCCTTTCTCCCTGAAGCGCTTTTGTTAAGGTATTTTTTTTAATCACAGCAACAGTAAATGCAACTAAGACATTTAGGAAAACTGCTGAACCATTCTGTCTCAATTTCCCCACAATATAAATTGGTACTATGCAAACACGGTGCCCAGCACATCCTAAATACTCAGTGTAGAGTAACTACTTCTGTGATCACCCAAGGACGACCGTAGTTCTGAGAGAGGGCAAACCAAGGATCTGGCAGTTCCTCAAAAGGTTCAAACCAAACAACAACAACAACAACAAAAAAAGTTGTGGGTTATTCTGTTTTGTTTCGAAGTAAAAGATTCTACATGTAGGTTTGAAGTAATCGTGTCTATCAACATTAGCTTGAGGTCAGGTGTGGTGGTGAGCATGGCAATCCCAGCACTCCTAGCACTTGGGAGCCAGAGGCAGGAGACATCTGGAGTTCAGGACCATCCTTGGCTACAAAGCATGTTGTTTAAGGCTAGCCTAATGTACATGAGACTGACTNAAAATAAACACTAGCTTGAAAAGATGTGGCTTACAAAAGCGACGGTGCCAACTACCACTATTTTGCTTGCCAGAAAGACTAGTAGGAGTCAATGCATGTGTTGTATGAAGAGTCTGAGGATCTACANCTAGAGGAGTAATAACGACACACGATAAACAGGACCAAACCAAAANTGTTCTGTTTATGTCTTGCCATACGATTTTATGAAACATCTCTACAAATTAAGATGTTTCTAAAACACTATAAGCTCAACCATGTGGGATTTTAAATAAAGACCCAATTCCCCTGTTATCTTCTCCTGGAAGCTCCCTGTCTCTTTCCTTCACTATGTTCATTCTTTATAAGCAATTTCTCTAGATATACACATGAGCATGTGGGTGTATATAGCCCAATGTCATTACTTTTCCCTTATTCCTTCATAAAGGCAAGGGTAATGTCTGCTGAGCAATCTATCACTAAACCCCTAGTACAGTGTTTNACCAAGTAGGTACTCAGAAGTCTGGATGAATGAGTAAATCAACGTATCCTATGAAAAAATATTTTTAAAACACTTTTAGATATAAGAAGATATTCTAGCTNGCTTCAAAGGANNAAATGTTATCCTGAAAAGAAGAAANAATAAANTTTGGAGAGGTTACAGAGGCTTAAAGACCAANGAGCAGAAACAGAATTGAATTCAACTCTAAGTGAAGAAAAACTTACTGGTTGAACCTGTANGACAAACAGTGTTACCANCTCTCCATNACCACAAAGGAGTTTGGCTGCCCCATGTAGAGGATTTTACATGNGATGGCCTATAACTGTCTTCCAACCATNTGACACTATGCTTGTGTGTCCTGNGGGTTCTTGCACATTTGTCCTTTCTACCCATTCAGCACCCACAGCCTGTACCACTCTTCAGAGTTCANGCACTGTGTCTTCAGAGGATTCAAGAAAAAAAGCTGGANACTCACCTCACCNCTCACTGATGATTACAGGGGCTTGTGGGAAAGAGGTACAAGGGGGTCAGCCTAGGGGGGAAGGCCATTTCAAAGCTGAATGAAGCTTTCAAGGCTTAGCGAAAATGGACTCAGTAAGGCAGCTGCACAACTGTGGTAGAGTTTCTTTTCTTGATCAAGGAGGACCCAAAAAGTGTTAAGTCTGACCATTAAATAACATGCAAGATGGCAACACTTAAAACCACACTTCTGCATACTCAAAGGCACAGCCAATTATGAGATTCTCATCTATAAGCATTTTACAGAGAAACGTGAAGCCCTCCCCACCCCTACCCTTTGCCCTTCTGTTTTATCAAAGAAACCAGAGTAAAAGTAAATCCATTTATTTCCTCATTCAGGATCAGCTATCAGTAACATAAGCACAGGAAAAGAAGCANAGCCTGTCCTNGCAGACATNGGACAACATCTATATAATCTCAGATCTTCAGGCATGGAGACTCTAAAGTGAATCCAAGCATTGCTGGTTCCTTCCTTCACTTTCTAGCAGAGGTACGGAATGGTTGTAACCGCCACAAACCAGAATAAATTAGCATCTCATTGGGAAGGGTCAACTCCCTAAGGCCACACAGCCAAGGAAAGGCAAAGCCCATGATGAAGCCAAAGATAGCACTGGTAAGAACCAGAATCCAGTGTTGGGACTACACTGGCTGGCACCCTGATGGTGTCTTGTCCCCTCACATCAGAGAGGTGCTGTCCACAGAACACCAACTGNGGGCAACGGGCTCCCGCACAGCAGCTGTGGCCACCTGGCTCCTGAGGGCCATTTACCTTCTTTACTGCTGTCATCTGCCTTCCACGGAGGGAAAGGTCAGTTCCCTTGGTGGTGGCCTCACCTGTTTTTCCTGCTCCACTTTCTCCAGTAATGAGTATGCACTGGTCTTTATCTTGATCACGGAGGGATCTATACGCTTCATCCGACAGAGCAAAGCTGCGAGAAAAAAATGTGGGGGAAANGCCTTAGAATTCAGCCAGTCAGTGTGTGCTTATCAGGTAACTCTGGGTTCTTTCAGGGCCTCTGAGACTTGCTTCAAAGAATGGGTAAGCCATTATCAACTTACGGAAGCCTCAATATAATAAAGAAAAAGAAAACTTTTTCCAAGGATTAGAAAAACACTATCGAATATCACGGCTGTTGCTACTAAGAAGCTAAATATAGAGCAGTGACCTTCACAATGCAAGATGGAACTTAAGGCCCAGTGGGTACCATGGAGTCTGCTATGGCTCTTGTCCACTGTCTGGTGCCCAGCTCCTCATCCTACCGTACGATGACGACAGAACTTCCCTATCAAGACAGCCAGGCTAGTCCCCCTGTTGATCTGCCCCTCCTCAGGCTGTACTAATAAGGTAAATTTCCCCCTTTTTTAGTCATTGAAAAAATTCTGGACAATATGATAAATACTTTTTGCCAAGTTCCTACTTCTCATTTGTTAATCTATCATTGACTGAAAGTTGAGCGTGTGTCAAAATAGTATTATAAAATAGTATTCAGAGNCGGGNGGTGGTGGCGCACGCCTTTAATCCCAGCACTTGGGAGGCAGAGGCAGGCGGATCTCTGTGAGTTCGAGGCCAACCTGGGCTACCAAGTGAGTTCCAGGAAAGGCACAAAGCTACACAGAGAAACCCTGTCTCAAAAAACCAAAATAANATAAAATAAAATAAAATAGTATTCAGCCTCTTTTGTGAGTTCTCAGTCGAAAGTAGAGGAGAGGCAAACAGGAATAGCTCTAGCCCAGTGATAACGTGGAAAGCTTGCAGAGCAAGACAGGGACCATATTGGAGTTAGAGAAATTTCAAGACTGGAAAATTAGTTCCAAAGAATGAATTTGCAAGGCAAAGAGCTTCTGGGCATAAACAAAGGCCAGACTACCACAGAAGCAGGCAGACACAGGGTTTATGAGCAGTTCCACACTGCTGGAAGGCATAAGGAAAGGGACCTGGGAGGGGGTCTACACAGGGTCCAATTAAGAACAAAAGATATGNTAGGAGTCATGCAGGACTATTCATGAGGGTGGAAAGTCAGTACTGGGAGCTAGGAACAGTTCCATTTACAAGAATTTTCCACAATCCATTTATGTTTACTCATTTTAAATCTCAAATGACTGGCACAAGCAAGGATGTACCTTCCTACTGCCAGCATGGAATGACAGGGCCAGAACGGATCCTACTCTGGCTTATAGTGCCTCTGCATTTGGCTGGGTCACAGTGTGACAAGGAAGCATGGAGAAAGAAAGCAGAAGGCAGGCAGACTAGGAGACAGGGGAGCTCAGACATAGTCTAAGTTCACAATCTTATCTCCGGGCTAGACGGCTGCAGGGTCACGGAGGCGAGCTCCCCACTTCTCACTCTGTAACTCTCACATGTACATATCAGTGGTAGTAAGTATATATGGTAAGTAAACTAAACACACTTAAATAAACAGATGAAGAAAAGAAAGAGAGGCAGAGGAAAAGGAGTGTAATGAAGGCGCTGGCACGGGACTCTTAACTGCACAGGGCTGCACCAGGTGACTCAACCTAGTTTACATGTATGGGTGTTTTCCTTGCATGTATGTGTGTACCACATGCATGCCTGGTGCCTACAGAGGTGAGAGGAGACACCAGATCCTCTGGAAGTGGATTTACAGATGAGCTACCACATGGGTTCTGGGAACTGGACCTGGATCTTCTACAAGAGCAGTAAGTGCTCTTAACCACCGCCCCATCTTCCCAGCCTCTGCTCCAGATGTCACGTTTGAACAGTGGACACACCTCTCTCTCTGCCCATCAAGGCCAGTCTCACTGTCTCTGCATATTCCAAGCCTTGTTCCTGGTCTATAGCAGTTGAGCAGCCTCTGCTTCTTTCTCCAGCATTCTGACTCCCCAGGTAGAAGCCANTAACATTCCTCTTTATCACTACCCCAGCGAAATGGAACAAGAAGGATTACAGAGGCAGAACATTTACCAGAAGTGACTCCTGGGCCACAATCTACCACCGTGTACTCCACCTCCAATGGTCACATGCACTGGCCAAAATGCCCATGAATAAATGGACAATGTGGCCAATTATTTTACTTTAGAGGATTAAAGAATATAAAGGTATTTTAGCAGTATCAGACCCTGGATAAATGCCAGGACAGTTTTCTGTGTCATAGTTAGCTACACACACAAGTTGTTACCCCTTCCCACAATATAAGCTCCCGTGTGGTAGAGGCTTTCTAGCCAATTAACCTTTGTGTCATTCACACAACTTTAAATCTAAAATGTAACATAACCAGAGAATGAAGGAAGGCATGCATGCATTTTCTCCCAACAAGGGCCATGTCAGCTCACCATGGAGTGAGCGAGCACCATAAAGAACAGTTAATATCTAGAAATTCATTCTCCCCATGACCCTCATGCAGGGAAGGAAAGCATCACTTTAGACTTTCTTATCAGCCTGCCTCTCCTCCTATACCTTCACCTTCCAGACAACAGTTCAGAGAGGTCATCTTCCTTATCATCTCTGGCAAGCACCTTGGAAAGCACATGACAGTGACTACAAATGATACTTTCCAACCACACAGATCTACTCAACTCCTCATGGACTGATGAATCCAGGCCTCTGTTGGTGGTTCCTGGACAGGATCTATCTTTATTTCTTTATTATAATTTGATCCCCAAATAATGGAAAAGTACTTCAAACCTGAATGACAGCATTTGGCCCATACATGCACATACATAAAAGGCTGGGGAAGATGACCCAATAACTCTGCCAGGGTTTCCTGCAGGGTAAAACACTTAAGCTGAACACTTACTTTTTTCTAAATGCCCACATAGAAATATAATTATCCCTCAGTATCTAGGAAGACTTTCTTCTTCCAGCATCTCCTGTCATTCCTCTTCCTGACTCACCCTGACCACCCAAATGGTGGATGTTCAAGCCCCTTACATAAAAGGATGTTGTGTTTTCAAAAAACCCCTGCACATCTCCCAGAATACTGCAAACCATCTCTAGGTGACTACAATGCTAGTGCTACAAATAGCTGTAATATAGACTTTGTGCAGAATAATGATGAGGGGTGAAGTCTGCACATGTTCAGTGCAAATGTAATGTGTTTTACTGGGAGTTTTGATCCAAGGTTGCTCGAATCCATGGATACAGAAAACCAACCGTACTTAACTGCTTAAGGACCTGATTCATCTAATGAAAGGTGTAATTTTAGCATAAGATAAAAAACTGAAAGGGATATTTCTTCTTTTAAGGCTCTAGAAACTGACATGAAACTTTACCAAACTACTTGAGCATGAAGAAAGCCAGAATAATGTTAACTCTCACTTAACTCTTACACAGAGCTCTGTTTTTTTTGTTGTTGTTGTTGTTTTTTTGTTGTTTTTTTTTCCTAATGACAAAAAGAATGCCCCAAAGAACACAATCCCTTTTCTGGATGCACCCCTCTTCCTCCGTGGCAACTCTACACATATTCATCCCCAAGGCCACTGTTTATAACTATGATTTGAAGCCATGTGCCAGGCCTCCAAGCCTCTCTATAATTAAGGAACCTAAATAAATCTCTAGAGAAGTTTTAGCTAAAAGCAGTCATGATCCACATGCTTCTCATTATTCTGTGACATGTCAGCATTATTTACCACACACAGGGATGAACCCTTATGATTTAATGATGGCATAGGGGGAGGGGCATAATTTCTGCCCTATCCCACGGATAGCAGAGATTCTCCACCCCTTCTGTCCTTGAGTAGAGCCCTAAGAGTGGGGGTGACCTGGTGTTCCCAAGACTTTCAGATCAGCCACACAGCTGCTTCCTGAGCACCAAACTTTGCCCAACAAGCACCAAGACACATCCACTGTGTATTTTCAAACGCCTCTATCTATTACCATGTTTCAGTTTCAAAAGTTTGGTTTGGGGCTCATCTGTCATTTTCTGGGAGGGAAGAATGGCAGGTTGCACGTTCCAAAGAGCCCAGCTGGTATTTATGTTCCTCCTCTACCTTACTTCTACTCAAGAGTGTTAATCACAGTGGTTCTGCCTGCGTGGTCATCAGGGGCAGAGGCAGGGTTTCCTTCTCCACACTCCCTGCTCTCTGCCCTGCCATTTCCTAACTAAGTTTGTTTCGCCTCAAGTGCAAAACAGAAAATAAGCCTAAGCTACTCCAAAACACCAGCACAACTACCTTAGCACACATGCCCAAGAGCATCCCAGGGTTCAGCCTCAGGCTCTGCCCTAATGGGTGGCTTGGAAAGGCGCCCAGTTCAGTTCTGAGTACCCTCAGGTGGACCTCTCTATTAACTAGTGTTTAACAGAATACAGTCTCTCTCAGAAAACTCTCCTAAACTCAGATAACTGATTCTGTCCTCCTGTTTCAAATGCTTTTCTTCAGAGGCTCTCAAAATGGCATTCCCTCCCATGTGATCCTGAGTCCCAGAGTTGCTCAACCACACTAGGGAATTCCCCTTCTCAATTCAGACCTCTTCAAGCAGCTCGGTATCAACATTCTCTTCTACAAATGTTCCTTTCTAACTCTACTTCAGCCTGACATCTAAGTGGTTCTAAACTAAGTTACCCTCCCCCCCAAAAAATGTGCTTAAAAATGCCTAAGCTCCGTCTGCCAAACCTAACTTCATTTTAAGCCTGATCAAGGGGCAANACAGCCCACAAGAAGACACAAAAGAGAAGGAGAGGGAGAAACTTAGGGGGTTTGTTTTATGAGGAGAGTCCCTAAGTTGACCTTCCTCGTAAAATACTTAGTAAAATGCCTTATATACTTAACTGCCTTGTGCTGATGATTCAGAAATGTCTGCCTTCTTGGAAAACATCACCTTGTTATAAGTCAGTGTTACGACCTTTACCAGATAGTCACTCCATCACATCGTAAAGGACAACTTCATCCTTGCAGTTATTGGTCCTTTTGCCTTGGACAGTTTTACTGCACTCTAGCCTATGTTAGCACAAGCATGCTGAATTAAATTATTTACACAATACAGTTATCTCCTCATAGCTACACTGGTTAGCATCCTAACAATCTAAGCTTCAGAGCAAGAGAAGATAAGGAACGAAAGTCAGCCTTTCTCAAAAGAAATGAGAACAGCAAAATGTATACAATGAAGTGAAAGGGAATAATGTAAAGGGTAGGTAGGCCTGGGGGGCCTCAACACAGCACTCTGACATGGTGCTACAACACTGAGTCTGTACGGAGTCTCACAATTTAGGGATGTGTATAACAAATCCCCAAACCACTAAAATAACATACAGCATTACAACCAGGATTTTTAAAAATTATTTTTTTTAAAAGAAAAAAACTGGGTAGGAAAGAATTAAAAACAAAACAAAACAAAACAGACCAAACAGAAAATCAATAAATGAGAGGTGGGGTGTGGCTCAGCTGGAGTGTTCGCCCAACAAGAATGCAGCACTGTGTAAACCAGGTGTGGTGGCACATGCCTGTAATCCTGGCACTCAGGTGAAGGCAGCAGGATCCGTTCAAGGTCATCCTCCTGTGCCTGGAATGGTCAAGGATTACCTGCAGCAACGGGAGACCCTATCTCAAACAAACACAAATGGTAAACTAAGCCAATCATACAGCATGTGAGAACAGATACAAAAGCCTGAGTCAAGAAGATATGCTGCTTACAGGGATTATACTTAAACAATTGTTTGTTGTTTGTTTTTAAGGAACCATACTTTCTCTTTCTATATCTAACCTCACACAAAGCTCACACTGCCATCCCAGTATCAGAGAAAACTCATTCTGTCATCCCAATATAGAAAAGTACTAGGCCACAGTACAACAAAACACAGTACCACTAAGATCTATTTTTTAGTGATCTATAATTTTGTAAAAATACATTTAGCACATTTAATTTCTACATTCATATATACTCATAGCATAAACAAAGTGGCCATTTTGCTTTGGGCTGCACTAACGTGCAAAGTCCCGTCTCCACTGGCCACCAAACAGGCAAAATATCACTATGATGAATCATTTTAAGAAGACATCTGTTCTGTACTGACAAGAGCAGAACATGAAATAAAAGCTCAAAAGTCAAGCTTTAGAGCAGGATATGACAAACAGAACCATGCTGGTTCTCAGAAACACCCTCCCCATCACCACAAGCCAACTCGCCAACCTCAATGTCCACCAGGATTCTTGATAGCATGTCACTCAATCTTTACAGCCAGGGGTGACTACTAGGAGGGCAAAAATCACAACAGTTCACGTGTGTTATATTTCAAGGCATGATAAAACTATCCGTATGACTTGACAACACACTCTTCTAATTCGGCATTAAATTTAATAAGCAATATTTTCTTTCTTAAAAGTTCACATGCTGGTTACAGAAAACAATCTGACTTGAGCTGAGACTATTAACTCAGAGGTAGAGAGCTTGCCTAGTGTGCATGAGGCCCTGGGTTCAACTGCTAGCACTATGAATGAATGAATGAATGAATGAATGAATGAATGAATAAATGGCAGTCTTTGAGACTTTAGAAATTTTATTTACAAGGCTCTTAATGCAAAAATGCTTAGGGTCATATTCAAATTCTTTGGACTTCATTATCAAAATCGTAATGGAGACCCTAAAGTTTTCCGAGTCACAACAGACTGACCTGGGACTCAGCCACCAGAATGAACACTGTCCTTCTACCAGACAGATGGAAGGGGGGCTGGACCCACATGAGTGGCTCTTTTCATAGGTGACTGCAAAAGCCAGGGCCTGGAGACAGGCACTGGGAAGTAGATAACAGGCCTGTGGAGATTAACCATCCTAGGAAAGAAAACGACTGGATCCAGCTCTGAAAGCCACGTTGAGGAAACACCTGCCTTTGTGCCTGTGACGCTCCTTGGAATTTAATGGTGCGGCTTAGAGGCTTCCTTCAGAAAACTTGATCTGTTTAGAAAGAAAACAATACCCAGAAACGTCTGGGGCACCAACAAGCCACCACAGGGCAAGAGTCCCTATCCCCTTCACTGTCAGCACCCTTCTGGGCTTGGCAAGAGGCCAAAAGGAGACCAACTCCAGGCCCGCTTCTTGGCTAGTCTTTGCTAGTGTAGAGAGAGGGTATTATCTCAGCAAGGAACAAAGCATGGCTGCTGCTAAGGCCTGTCTCATGCCTTAGTCACTAACATGCAGGAGTATGCAGAGGGAGGGAGGGACAAGGTCATTCACAAGGGCAGTGTCCCCAGTGACTCTGAGGAAGGTGGTCGTGAGTCTCTACCCTCTGGGGGCCTAAAAAACAGGAAAGACCCTCAAAGCCCCACAAAAGAGGCAGGGAATGGTAACAAACATGGCAATCCACCTCCAAAGACATCCAGAAAATGAAGAGGGGGGAAAAAGTGTCTTTGACTGCTCAAGCATGGAATGCTGCAGGATCTGAACCCAAGCCATAGCAAGGCCAGAGGCCAGGAGGGAGCAAAGGGCTGGGAGGAAATGATGCTATTTCCTCCCTCCAGAAATGAGCAAAACACACAGGACTGGGAGGAAAGAACAAACACACAACCAGGGCTCTTAATTCAAATCCAATTAGCCCACAGGTATTTTTAGTATCTCTTTCAACAAGAAATTCAACAGTCATCTTTTATTTCCCAATTCTCATTAAAATAATCACATCTACAGGATTAGCCTTTCCAACTCAAGGTAAACACAGTTTAAATGAACTTCTGGGGCAAATGTGCCAGAACTTTAAATGTATTACTTATTCAATACTCACTAGAAGATGGCTCGTGCACAGTCAGCTTCTGTGACTTTCATGGTCACCTGAGTCGGGGAAACTCATCCAGAAGCCTTCCTCGAATGACCTTTCCTAACCAAACTTTGCTTTGTTGTTGTTGTTGTTGTTGTTGTTGTTGTTGTTTTGAGACAGAGTTTCTCTGTGTAGCCTTTCCTGGAACTCACTCTGTAGACCAGAGATTTGCCTGTGTCTGCCTCCCAAGTGCTGGGACTAAACTCGTGCGTGCACCACCACTGCCCGGCTAAACTTTGCTTTTTTAGCTAGAGAACACATTCTGATCACAGGCCTACACCCCAGATGTTTGATTCTCAGTAAAGAGAGTCTTCATGTTTCCACATTCCAATGCAAACTGCACTACTCCAAGGACGTCCGTGTAGCTGCTTCGTCCAGACAGCATGAAGGCTCAGACACACAGCTTCACACTAGCCAGGAAGTCCACAGGAAGGCCATTCAGGGCAGGCAGCACTGAGCTGGGAGACCCCACATACTGAACAGGCATAGCGAGATCTGACCACGGTTATCACAGAGACAATGGGTAGAGATGGCATTTGAACTAGATGCTCAAGCACATGCCATTTTTGGTTTTTTAAAAAGTGCTGAACGGAAAAGAAGTATGGATGTGAAAGCAAATTAGCTTCCAGGCTTGGTTTGCCCATTAAGCATCAGGGAGCGGTGTTCGCAGCCTGTCCTGGACAGTGTCTGAAATGTAGCAGGTGCTCAGTGAAGGACTGAAAGACCAACTGGAGCTAATGTCTGGGTTTGTGTCTTAAACTCCAGGATACAGATGCATTTGAAAGAAGAGGTCAGTAGTCACTTCACAAGGCTCCATTAGTCCTGTCCCCCAAATCATGGTTTGAAGGATTTCTACAAAAATGTGTGTTCTGCTCTGTCATCAAGAGTAGCACCAGTAGCACACCTGAGGATTTCCCAGGTGGCCCACACTGGGCTGAAGAGAAAGTGANCCCAAGAGGCTCTCCCTCCCACACACAAGGTTTTATAGTCGTCCATTCAACTTAGGGTGCAGATCTGGGACAGATCATTCAGACGTCTACGTAGGAAGTAAGTTCCCTTATGACACAGTCAAATCCATGTCTTAATTTTAAAAGACAATATATGGGAGTGAGAGGCGGGGTCAGGGGACTGTGATTCGGACTTGGAGAAAGAAGCCCCCCCGACACCAAATGATGGGGCTCCAGGCTCAAGTGGCTTCTCCTTGTGGCCCTGTCTCCTAGAGACTATCACTCTGGCCTCCTCCATGGGAACAGGGCTTCAACTACAAACNGAGACAAGCTGAAGATTCCAGGTTTGTTCTGTCCATTATTTGATTGCTATGTTTGATGATGTTTTTTTTCCTAAGGTGCTAAAATGTCTGCATATCAAAAAGTTCACTATATATGAACAAGGAGACCCAAATGCAACAGGACTACTCTGCCTGCTTCTCCACAGTCTTCCTCCTCCATGCAGGAAAGATTCCAAAGGAACAAACAGGGCACACCCCATTGGAGACTCTTAGCTTCCCTCCTCTCTGCAACTCGGCTAGGGACTTCGGGATGATAAGGACAGCCATGCTTACGTTCCAGGACAGGCACTGAAGATTCGGTACTGANACATGNAAAGNGCCCTCACACAGACCACTTGGAACAATTNTTGTANNGTTCCACACACAGCATGCAGCTCCAATGTGAACCCAAATACACAGCTTCAGTCACACACTATGTGTAAGTACCATAAGAAACAACCAGTAGAGAATCACNCTGACCATCCCATGCCTGCATCAGGAAACAACATCTGGTAAGAGATTGGGCCTTACAGACAAGCAACCTGGGAGAAACCTACACTNAAATTTCAGAATGAAGAGAAGCCCTGAAAGCAATCCCACTGGAACTGTGCANTGGGGGCAGAAGGCCCTGGACCAGAGCAGACGTAGAGCCCTGAGGCACTCCAGAGATGNGGACAGTGCAAGCNAGGCACAGTACTTGTTTCTGTTTTGTGTTTCTGTTACAGAACGGAAGCTCAATGCAAGCTTATGCCATCAGAACACAGGCTCCCAGTGGATGTAACCGGAGAGGTCACCAGCAAAGCCACCCCACACAGAACCCAACCTAAAGAAGCTCCCTAACTAACGTGCATAGATGAAGGCAATCCTTACACGCATCCGTCATGCCCGGATCCCCAGATTGCACCCTCTAAAGTCCCATCTGTCTGTCTACTGCAGTCTCATCTGTCTGTCTATTATAGTCTCGTTTGTCTGTCTGTCTGTCTACT
>LZPO01044472.1:172964-183113 GCA_001675575.1 Neotoma lepida | reverse complement strand
AAAAAAAAAATTAATTAATAAATTAAAGAAATGAAAGTAAACAGATAACTACAAATATAAGCCCATATGCCATGAACGTAGCCACCAAGCTGAAAGCCCTGTGTAAGAGTAAGGGTATGACATTATGGTTATCTAAGGGTTAACTCCCCTCCCCCTACTGTTTCTGCAGAGCCAGAAATGGGACGAGAATCNCCACAGACCAATGTCAAGGTTGCTTTCCACCTGAGCATGGAAACTGGCTGTATCAACGAAAGCTGCCTAGTAGCTGATGTCCACTCAATCCCAAACAGACCACATGAGGCTAGAAAACAGCACCGAGACTTTGCAATTCATAAAGAGACGGGGGTTTGGGAGGCTGTTTCCAGCTGTGGAAAGTGACTATGACAAACATATCATCTAGACTAATTAGAATGATTTTTGAGTTTAAAAAAAAAAAGCTGCTGTAACAACAGTGAAGGTTTTAGATTACTGACCACCACATCTTCTGATTGAAGAGAAAAACTTAGCTTATAAAGAGAAGTCAGGCCTCCCGTCCCAGGCAAAACCTTCCAACAGAGAAACACTAGATCCTAGAGCCCTGCACTTGCTGCTTTATGCATACAGCCTTTGATCTAAGTCCTCTACTACCAAGCTCTTCACAGCAACCAGGAGGTAAGAAGCCTCACTGTGCATGACACAACTCTTGCAGAAATTGTTGACCTGGCACGTGACCTGTTGATATTACAACAGGATGTCATTTACAAAGTCCACGATCGGGAACAGTAAAATTAAGTTACCAAAAAGAAATTGTGAAAAAAAAATCTAATAACGTTTAAATGAGTTTACGACTTTGTGTTGGGCCACATTCATAGCTATCCTGGGCCACAGGCTATAGATTAGACACAGCTGGGACAATGAAGGACCCCAGATCGACACCAGCACACCCATCCCAGGCTTTGCAATCACAGACTCAGGCTGGCATCCAAGGGACTTCATTCCAATTGCTGATCCCCAACTCAGGATGAGAGCAAGGTGTACACAAATTAGCAGAGATGAAACTCACTAGACGTGGCTTCCTCCCCTTCCCGATATGCTTTTCCTCCTTTGACCCTAAGAGCTCACACACTCTCCCACCCTGTCTTTTAACAAGAATGTCCAGGTAACTACTTAGAGTCTCCTCATGCAAAAGACCTCCCGTGAGTTCTACCTTTAGTCTTGGTTAGTCTCGGCGGCCAAAGAAGAGGATCTGGAACTTCTGGAAGTGTCTGAGTGGGAGCTTCTAGATTAGTTTTATCAGATGGAAAGCCACACCCTACGTGTGAGTGTGGCACCATTTAAGAGTTGGGGTTCAAGATGTAGTGAGCTGACCAGCAGCATCCATCGCCCTCTGCTTCCTGACTGTGGTACACCCAGCGACCTCATCATCCAGGTCATGACTTCTCCATGACAGAAGGTGAGCCAAGATAAGCCCTCCCTTCCTTCAGCTGCCCTGGCCAGTTATTCTGTGACAGCAGGAGAGTAACTTACCTAGGAGGAAGTGCAGCCAACACCACAGTCCCCAGAGATGGATCTGCTGAGTCATGTCAGTAACATCACCAAGGGACATCTCTCCAAGGTTCACCAAACAGCAACATGCACCCCCTCCACCCCCACCCCCGGTCTTTGCTTCCCCACACCCCACAGAGGCATCCCTCACCTTCCACAAGCCCAGAAGGTCTGGAAAGCTAGTTTTAAGAGGGAACCTGTAATCATGCTACACAACTCACACGAAACACTATAAGAATCAATGAGCTAATGTCTGAAGGGCTACGATCCCTGTGGGACAAGGTAGCCAAACACCGTAAACCACTCTTCCATCCAGAAACACAAACTCAGCTGTAGGAGGGAACATGCTAATTATAACCCATAGACTTCTCAATCCGTTCCCTCCAGGCGGNTAAAAAAGATTCCAAGAAGTCAAATGTTTAGATTGGCNAACCTGAGACCCTGGAACCCCGGTATGAATGTAAAACTGCTCAAATAACTGGCAAGCTGTCAGCTCTCATTGGCCCTGGTGGATCCACAGATGCCAGGAGCACCAAGTAATTATCNAACAGTATAGCCACCAGGGAAACCAACTTCCCTTCCAAGTGAGTCCTCTTACTAATCAGAAGGTACCAAGCTCATTTTGTTCCACAGGCTAAAAATCCCAAAGTCCTCCAGCACCCTCCTCTCCCTTTGCTTNCACCACCAGCCTGTTCAAAGCCTGGACCACTCTTGCCAGAAGAGTGCTCTACTACCAAACTACATCCCAGCCCTCTGTTCCCTTTACAGCTTCATGAGATCATTCAAACCCAGAAGATCCAAGGTGCAGATCCAACCCAGTGAGACAGGGATACCTTAGGCACAAGGCCACCTCCAAGCCTGAGTTTCCCACAAAGGAACATAACATATGGTCTCCCAAGTTCGCTCCTATAGTCTCCCTGTTGCCATCAATGCTGACACGATCAATTCTGGAAAGGCTNTTTTCCTTCATTTGGGGAACTCTAAAGAATGTTTNAAAAAGAACAGAAAGTCAGCAAATGCCAGTCCACAAAAATCTCAATGACATTTTCTCAGAAGCAAAAGAAAGCAGCTGTCTATTTTGGACTCATCCTGGAAAAAATGTATTAAAGTCTAACTATATACAACATAGAAAGACAAGCACAGAATAAACAGGATGGTCCAACACGCAGCTCTCCAGGCGTAGGGGCCATAGCAGAATTCTGTGTTTATAGCTATCCACAGGACAGCTGGACAAAGGACATCCTCTATCTTTAGAACTCCAACCAGTTACAGAAGCACTTAGTTATGGACTCAAATTACAAATTAATAAATCTACATATTAACAAACCAGGAAAGTTCATTCCTTACTAGTGCAACATCAGTAATGGCTCTGTAGCCATTTACTGTAAGGAAAGTCCTTAGGAAAGAAATTCAGAAACTCCCCAGAAGTTAGCTACTAAAATAAAGTCTAATAAACTATGTAAACAAAGGGAGAGATGTTTACACATTTACATTAGGATTTCATGAATGTTTATTAGTTGAAAGGCGATCAAACAAAAATAGCTAAGATGTCCCCCAAAGACCGCGATAATATAAATTCAGAAGGCAAAGCTACTTTGTAATTTGAAAAGAATTTTTTAAAAAAGTAGCTAACTTGCTGCAATGCATCGCTTCACGTAAAGTTGATTAAGATCAACAACCACATTAGAACTGGGAAGCGTTTTCTGTGTCAATTTCCAGGTATTTTTTCTTTGTAATGTTAGAAATGTCTCTCAATTGAAGAATCAAAGCTATCACACTGTCATACTTATCAAGAACNGAGAGAACAAACCAACTTTACAGCACGCCGGAATAATTTTTAAATGACGCCAAACATGGTTCCTAAAACCTAACTTTACAAAATGTCCACTTACAGATGTTAACTAAATTTGAATGACAATTCTGCTAAACTTCCAAATGGTTCACAGGTAACAGCAGTTACTTCCCATGAGTGTTAGGCATTCACGCAAAAGTGCCACACGGTTACCGTTTTCCTTGAACACAGCATACCTATTACGCTACACAAAAACCCACTGTTAACATTAATCAGCTCGCCTATGCAGGGAGCCACACAACCTGTGTTCCCAAAGGACATTTGGTAAGAAATGAAATGCCTGAGAACAAACTGCACCCTAAAATCCAGATGGGAAAAAGTTCACTTCCCCTACAAGCACCTGATCAAAAAAGCATTTTCAAAATACACGAGATTGTGAACCATGAAATTAAAAGGCTAAAACCTTAAAATGTACAGTTTTACCCGTGACATGTTTCTTAATAGGTAGTTAGAAAAACTAGAGTCATTTTTAAATGACATAAGGATAAGGTNCCCCCCCTCCNTTTAGAAATTAAACTGCTTACCACCTTTTCTCCTCCATTGTGTTTTCCACTGATTNAACCAGCACTTCAGCGCTCAGTTCACAGGAAAAGNAGAGACAAACATTCGTGGGGAGAGGAGAACACACTAAGTACAACAAATATTTTGCACACAGATAAGAAGGGGAAAGTAGGTCAATGCCAGGCTGGCAGAGGCGGTCAGAGCATCCACCCAGGGCCGACCTTCATGATGAACTGCATGAACTGGCTACAGTCTATCACCCACTGCACTACCCAGGCATCTAGCCTGCTCAGAGCACAACAGAACAAGAGACCTATGTACTGCTGCCCAGGCATTTGCAATCAAATTGGGTCAACGATTAACAGCAAAGTAATCAACACTGTGCACACCACACAACCTCTTCACCTCAAGATGTGGAATGTGGAGATTAGATTTACATTTGCAATTAGCAGGAGAGTGGTTTGTTGTGGAATACTAGTTTAAGATGTGTTACGCCGGGCNGTGGTGGCNCACGCCTTTAATCCCAGCACTCGGGAGGCAGAGGCAGGCGGATCTCTGTGAGTTCGAGGCCAGCCTGGGCTACCGAGTGAGTTCCAGGAAAGGCGCAAAGCTACACAGAGAAACCCTGTCTCGAAAAACCAAAACAAAAAAAAGTGTTACATTGGTTTATGCTGTGGAATATTTGTTTAATAATGCAAAGGTGCATTGCATTCTTTTATGTTGCACTTGTTTAACTCTGTGAAGTTGTGATACTGTGCCTGCTTAAACACTTGATGGTCTAATAAAGAGCCAATAACAAAGCAGGAGAAAGGATAGGCAGGGCTGTCAGGCGGAGAGGATAAATAGGAGTAGAACTCTGGGAAGAGAAGATTGGGGAGCAAGAGAAGGAGGAGAGGAGGACTTCAGGGCCAGTCACCAGCTACACAACCAGCCACAGAATAAGTAAAAAAAAATGTATATAGAATAGAGAAAGATAAAAGCCCAGAGGCAAAAGGTAGATGGAATAATTTAAGAAAAGCTGGCAAGAAACAAGCCAAGCTAAGGCCAGGCATTCATAAGAAAGAATAAGTCTCTGTGCATTTATCTGGGAGCTGGGTAGCAGGCCCACAAAGAGTAAAAGAGAAAGAAAAAAAAAACAAACAACAACTACAGTGGTTGGTCATAGCACAATCAGATCAGAGGAAAATGGTAAAAGTTGACCTCGATGACCAGGATGACAAAAGATGGTATGGATGTGACCACAGAGAAAGAATCTTGAAAGCACTCAAGTGTAAAACACACTTAACAAGCATTATGTAAAATGGCAGCAGAGGACAGCCAAGCTCGGCTCTACTGGGCAATAGAACTGAGAATAAAGGGGGTCCTTTAGCTGTCAGAGTGGTGGGAGCAGGCGAGAGCTGAGAGGACTGTGACACAGCCTCATCTACGGTGTCCACACTGATGACAATTCATCAAGATCACAAGCAGAGAGTCACTGGTCGGTCTGAGGAAATGAAATGATGACGGCTGCTACACACAGATGGAGAGCCACCCTCTGTTACTGTAACAAAATACCCGAGGAAATACTTAGAGGAAGGAAAGGTTTATTGGGGCTGGTAGTTCAGAGCATTTGGTCCATGGTCACTTGGCCCTATGGCTTTAGGATTATAGCAGCGCAGTGCATTATGGTAGAAGCTTGTGTTCACATCANGGTAGCCAAAAATTCCTCCCAACAGTGCCTCAGGCTGACAAACAAGCCTTTAACACATTGGCTTTGAAAATTCATTTCAGATTTAAATGATAGCATAGACAGCAAAAATAATATTTAACTCATAGTCTGAGTTTGTTGGGACAATGACTAACAGGGAGGGCTGCTTTGTGTAGCTGTTCAGAGTACATACTGCAAAAAAGCAGGCAAACCCGGGGGGAAATAGGCACTGGCTGTAAAGCAGGCATAGCACACACAAGCTAGCAGCAGGGGCTCCAGCTGGGCTCCAATCTAGCAGCTTGGGAATAGGAACTGGAGTGANCCAAATGAGATTAAATGAAGAAATCAGATAATTAAAACCCGGGAAACTTACCGAGGGGAGGGTGCAAGCCTGGCCTACACAGGAAGACCTTCCTCTCCCCTCCTCATCTCCACCCTGAGACAGNTTTTCATGCTGGGCCTGGAACTCACTATGTAGCCCAGGCTGACCTCAACTTCCCACATGCTGGGACTGCAGGTTGTGGCACCATGCTTGGCACGTGCACTTCCATCGAAAGCTGTGGCCTAGACAATTAAAGAGAGTGCCAGCATGCTATTTGGCTAAAAGTGGAACTGGCCTTTCAAAACTCTATCCTGCCATATTTGCTCTGTTCCAAATGTATAGTCCCAAGTGCTCAAGTCACTTAAGCACAAAAATAACACTTCAAATCTACACCTGAACATAGAGCATAGAGTCAAGAGCACAAGGTCACATGTCACGCCATAGCCAAGCTCTTAAAGATTCAAAGAATAAACACATAGCATTGCTATTTAAAAATAAATTTTTGAGTTTCGTACTTAAAACTTTACATCTTTAAAANTGCCAACAGAGATAAACATTGCCCTCAAAGGAAGTTTCACACTCTACAAAAGACTATAAAGGACCTCAGAAAAATGTGGGTGTCCTTGTTCTAAGTAGCCAAATAGTAAATCCATTTAATGACTTCTCCACGCTTGCAAATCTGATAATCAATGTCCTGAAAACAATATGATCTTCAGCTCAGAGGCAGAGCATGTGCTAGCACATGTGAAGGCCTCGGGTTCAATTCCTAATACTGGAGTAGCATGGGGTCAGGGAGGGCTCCATCCAGATGACATGAGGCCCAGGCAAATTTTTAAAAAGCTATGACTTTTCATGTAGAAATAATATTAATATATTTCAACAGACTACTGGATGAAGAAAACCATCTATACTCATTGCTATGGTTTGAATATGGCTTGTCCAAATCAAAATTCATGGTGAGGTTTCATTGCCCAATGTAGCAATGTTGAGAAGTGGTGGGCTGCTGGGATGTGATTAGGTCATTAACAGCTTTTNCCAAGACCGGGTTGGTCCTATAAAGGGCAGGCTGTTAGGCAGCAGGATCACTCCCCTGTCCTCCCTTCCATGTGGGCTCATGTGCCTTCCACCTCTGCCATGAATCAAGGAGATGCTGGTGCATGCTCTTGGATCTCCAGAATGATGAGCTGAAGTAAACTTTTAAATAAATTACCCAGCCTCAGCGATTCTGTTACAGTAATAGATGACAATGTAAGACTCACATACACCTATCAGAAATCTTTCATTTCTAGGTGAACACATACACATCAGAAACCTGGAACAACCAAATATGTAGCATTTACTCTACAGCTACTCTGATTCCTTTATTAATATACGTGTCTGAGAATCCAGCTCAGCATCAGACAGGATCTTAATACCTACACAGCTTTAATCCTCCATGCTGTGAGTGTGTGTGTGTGTGTGTGTGTGTGTGTGTGTGTGTGTCTGTGTGTCTGTGTCTGTGTGTGTGTGTCTGTGTGTGCACATATATGAAGAGAGAGTATGTGTGTCAGTTATAACATACCTACTGAAATAATTCTGCCCCCAGACTCTGCTGGGGTTGCAACCCCACTCAGCCTAACTTTAACTAAAGTGGCCTCCTAAAAGGAAAAGGAACTCAAAACCAAACTCTAGAGGAAAAAAATTAATCTGTGAAATATAAGGAAAACTCAAATGCNAAGTTTTTATTGAACTTGGACTTAAACTGATATTCCCACAGTGCTTTGCTTTCCAACCACAAACTAAGGAACACAGTAAGAGAAACTATGAACCCAGGGTCCCATGGTGGTTCCATGCTATCAAATACAAATATAATTGACAGTTCACCTGACATAATTTTGTTTGTTTTTGTTTTTCAAGACAGGGTTTCTCTGTGAAGTAGTCCTGGCTGTCCTGGAACTCACTCTGTAGACCAGGCTGGCCTCAAACCCACAGAGATCTACCTGCCTTTGCCTCCCGAGTGCTGGGATTAAAGGCATGTGCCACCACCACCAGGCATCTGACATAAATTTTATGACTGGGACACTAAGCATTTGCCACAAGAGATAGAGTGGTTGGTGACTAAGGAAGAGTTGAAGAGAGACAGATGAACTTGAGTTCATGATAAGGGCCAAGATGCAAATGTACAGAACTGGGAACAAACAAGAGTTGCCAGAGGGGCCAGAATGGCCAAGAAGAACAAGATGTCAGCAGGATAGAGGTGTAGGCAAGGGTAGGTCACTGGGCTCACAGACCACGTATGTTGGATAGATTTGTTTTCTCAAAGTTCGCCTGATGAAGTGGTCAGTCCCAGTGTCATAAAATGTGACTGTCTTTGGAGAGAGGGTCTTTCATGTTAAAGGGAAGGATTTTAGTAGACCTTTCAAGAAGGAACAGGGCACTGGAGAGGTGGCTCAGCAGTTAAGAGCACTGGCTGCTCTTCTGGACCTGGGTTTAATTCCCAGCACCTAGAGAGTGGCTCACAACCATCTGAAACTCCAGTTCCAGGGATCCAATGCCCGCTTCTGGCCTCTTCAGGCACCAGGTCCAGAGGTGGTACACAGACACACATGCAGGCAAACATCCAGACACACAAAATAAAGTATTTATTTAGAAAGAAGGGGTGACAAATAAGACAGGTCAAGGAATGACCTAGTGAGAGTACAAGGCCATTCTGTAGGCCATTCCAAAGGCCTTAGAGGACATCTTGGAAAGCCTGCTGACATCTTGGCCTTGAACTTCTAGCCTCTAGATAATGAGAGAACAGGCTGTTATTTAAGCTGCCCTGTGGCATTTAGTTACGGAAGCCTTGGCAAACTGACAGCATCCTACCGCCCCTTGTAGCAACTGCCCGTCTTTTCATCCACACCTAAGGTCTCTCACAGTCTACCTGGGACAGGTACCATCCTTCCTAGAAACCCATCTCTCTACACACAAGCCCTGAAACCACCTAAAAGAAAATGTCACCACGTCTCTGTGGCCCACCACTGCACCCCTTCTTAGAGCCGCCCGCTACAACCATGTGGCCACTCCCAATACCCTAACTTAGTAGCTCTCCTCCTCTACCCACAAAACAGTGTTTCCCAGAGTCCTGTCATTCACCTTCTCTTCTCATTCCAGGCTCTAGTCACGTATCCAAGGCTTAATCCTATCTACAGCCTGAACCACACCTAGACACCAAGATCCCTTTATCTGGACCCCTGACTCTGCCTGACTCCTCCCTAGGCTCCAGCCCAGCAATTCAACAGTGCACTGAAACTCCCTTGCTTCCTGGATGAACTACACACACCAAAATGTACCCGTCTCCTGCAGTCCTGTCTGTGCTAACATCACCTAAGCCAGAAGCGGGTGTTTTCCTATATTTCAACCCCCCCTGCCCCTCCAGTCCATTTGTGCCACCCAAACCATGATGGAAATCATCATGGAAATCTTTGCAGTCACCTCATTCTCTGTCTCTGTTGATAGAAAAATCATCCAAAATCTGGAAGACATTACAGTCGCCAAAAGGTCATCCACAGAATCAATGATGATAGCAAACCAACCCAACAGCCCCAAAATAAAGGAATATGCCGAAGAAATTACAGCACCCAATGGAATCCTATGCTGTTCTAAGATGTGTCTGGACAACTATGCAACATTATCACCAGTGTTGCGGTGAGAGGTCTGATCATTACACATGATACACAGTGTTAAGTGTACTAAAGCATCTCACTGCAGGAACGTGCACAATTGTGTGACAATTCAAAATAATGACATTTCAAAACTAAGCAGCAACAGAAAATGCCCTCAATAGATACACACAGGTCAGAAAGGGTTACTCAGAAATGACTATAGTTTTCATTTTAAGGTACTACGCTAAAAAATAAACAAACATACAAACAAAAAAAACAGGGTCACACATACCCCAGGCTGACCTCCAACTCATTATCAAAATCAAATCCAAGATCAAGTTCAAAGATGATTTTGACTTCCTGCCTCTCACTCCTAGGGTGAGACTACAGGCATGAACTACCTTGCCTACTTTAACGCTGTCTGTGGATCAGATCCAGGGTCTCCGGAATGGCAGATAAGTACTCTACCAACTCAGTGCCATCCCCAAACCGGTAATTGGCTTAAAAATATATTTTATTCATTCTTTTATTAAAAATTTGTTTTTCATAGTATTTTTATCACATTCTTTCCTCACCCCAGCTCATTCCAAATTATTCCTATCTCCCTACCCATCCAACTTCATGTTCTTTCTTTCTC
>LZPO01044472.1:114081-143940 GCA_001675575.1 Neotoma lepida | reverse complement strand
CTTCTAAGCTTAGTGTGATCGTGGAGATGACGTCTACTTGGTTTCCATTTCATAGCTTACCCATGATTCCTTGCTTTTGAAATCAAAAGACTACACCCCNAAAACCTTCCAGGTCTTGCGTGTCCCGATGAACGCCATTATCAGTAACCTCAGTGAGTAGCAGGACTTGTCAAAATCCTGGGGAGTAGATATATTCTATTATATTATCATTATGTTTTGGGGAAACTTTGCTTTTAAAATATAACTAAAGTTAGAAAACCAGGTCTTCTGGGTGAGTGGAAGTATTTGGAAGTTTGAGCTGTGGTCCTCCAGAAGAAAGGGCTTCATCTCATGACAATTTTGAAGAAACAAAATTGAGTTCTTGTGTTCACTGAAAAGGGAGCCTAGGTCTTCAAAGCTCTCTCCTTCCAGTCAAGTGTTTAAAAACTTGGCTTCTGGTGTCTGCCTACATCCTCACCTCCTTTCTGCCAGCCTTTTGCACACATGACAACATTAAAATGAGCTTCCCAGTGTCCTCACAGATCCTTCAGTTGCCATATTTCAAGGCAGTTTTGGGTCCAGGCATGTAACACTCCGCTTGCCATGTAACAGTGCTCTATGCCTCTCTGCCACCTGCCTGGCGCTTTCCTATCTTTCTCTTGCCATCCTCACTGCTTTTTCTCTGTGTCGTTTAGCATTTTGTCTCAGCACAATCTTTTAAATGTCATTGTCCCTTCAGGGTTTTATCTCTGCTCCATTTCCTCCACTTCACCCACTACTGCTGATTTCCCAATTTGTATTCTTAGCTGAGTTTCTCTATGTTCAACCTTTTACTGCACTTCTATCCCAAACTCAACATTGTCTATAGAAACTCACAGGTACCTAAGACACACCTGNGAAGAGAAATCATAGTCTGCCCAACCACAGCCACAGCCTGAATCTTACATTCCTCCTCCTCAACATGAACCACACCATCATCAACCGAGTCATCAGAGCTGAAGCAAAAGTCATTCCTGCCTCTTGAGTCATCTTCTGAACTCATCCTGTTTCCCAGCTGCCCCCTCCCAGCTCACTTCTCTATAGACCCATGGCTGCATTTTCTTACTATAAAGCCTCATTCCACTGCTGGCCATGCACACGTGCCAAGTGCCCTTCTCCAGCTCAGCCTTCATCAGTCCCTGGGGAGGGCTTTTGCTCAGTTATTCCATCTCTCTGATTACTGGGGTCTCTCTACCCTTGCCTTTTCATGTGCTACTTCTGGTGGGTGGGATGCTTGTCCCTCCCATGTCAAGTGTTTAAAAGCTTGGTTTCTGGTGTCTGCCTATGTCCTCACCTCCTTTCCGCCAGCCCTTTGCACCCATGACAACACTAAAATGAACTTCCCAGTGTTCTCACAGATCTTTTCATTCTGGAAAACATTACTTCCTGACACTCCCACTTCCAAAGACAAAAAAGGGGTGCGTCTTCTGTGTGCCAGTAGTACACTGTACTGCTATCTCAGAGCATATCACACCAGAGTAGAGTACCTGTCCACCCCTTCCTCCCAGCTCAGGGGNTATGGAGGAAGAGGGGTAGAACAGTGTAGGACAAATGCAGTGGATGCCTACAAGGAAACAATGTCTTCTGGACACAGCAGAGCACTGCACATACGAAGCCGAAGAAGTTGTGACAGCAAGAGCATGCATCGATCTGTGCAAGTCCACATCAGACAAAATCCTAGCATTGACAGAGGAATTGGGCATGAAGTCCCACTGCTAGCTGAGGAGCTGTTGGCAGATGGTAGCTGTTGGGAGAGGGAAAGCTGGTTTTCTCTAAGAGTGTAGCCCCTGGTCAGTCATCCATGATCAGATGGAAGGCTATACACCCAAGAAAATTTAGGCAGCACAAATCAGTCTCGATGGATTTAAAAAATTAAAAGGACACAAGATATGGGAATAGTTGGGGGGGAGAATATAATCAAAACAAATTTGCAAAATTACCGAAGAACTAATAAAAATATTTTTTAAAAATATTACACAATCAATCATCAGCCTCACTATAGTGAGACAATCAGGGAAGAATCATGTTTTTCACTTCCTGATTTCTGTGTTTAACATAATTCCTGGAATATAACAGGTGTCCTGGCTAGTTTTATGTCAACTCGACACAAGTTAAAGTCATCTGAGAGGAAGGAACCTCAACTGAGAAAATGCCTCTATAAAATTGGGCAGTAGCAAGCCTGTAGGGCATTTTTAAAACTGGTAGTTGATGGNGGAGGGCCCAGCCCACTGTGGCAGTCCTGAATTGTATAAGAAAACAGGCTGAGCAATGCATGAGGAGCAAACCAGTAAGCAGCACCCCTCCATGGCCTCTGCATCAGCTTCTGCCTCCAGGATCTTGCCCTGTTTGAGTTCCTGTCCTGACTTCCTTCAGTGATGGACTGTTACCTGGAAGGTGAGCAAATCAACCTTTTCCTCCCTNTGGTGGTTTGAAAGAAAATGGCCCCCAAAGGGAGTAGCGCTATTAGGAGGTGTGGCTTTGTTGAAGTGGGCGTGGCCTTGTGGGAGGACGTGTGTCACTGTGGGAGCAGGCTTTGAGGCTTCCTATACTCAGGATACCACCCAGTGTGACTGTCCNTCGACTTCTTGTTGCNCTCTCGTTCCCAGCACCATCTGTCTGCAGGCAGCTGCGCTACAGCACTATGTCTGCCTGCACACNACCATGACTCCTCATCCTCATCATGATAATGGCGTGAACCTCTGAAACTATAAGCGAGCCACCCCAATGAAATGTTTTCCTTTTAAGAGTTGCTGTGGTCATGGTGTCTCTTCACAGCAACAGAAACCTTAACTAAGGCACTCCCTAAGTTGCTTTTGGTCATGGTGTTCCATCACAGCAGTAGAGAATCTAACCGAGACAGTAAGTAATTAATAATGCTTGCTAAATGCATGGGTGAATGAGTTAAGTGAGTGTCAGTGTCTCCAGTATCGTCCCTCACACTTCCTACATAGCTTTNATCATACAGTTTCAAAGATTATATCTTGTNACAGAAAGCCCCAAGAATTTTTTGTGTAATGTCTTATTCCCCAAAGCAAACATATAACAAACAGCTAGAATGTTTAGAATAAAGCCTGTTTTTTTTTTTAATTAAAAAAATCTTTGAATTGATACCTCCTATACTTTGGGTATACATTCTCATACCCTGATATTAGAAAATTCTCATTTCTGCAGAAACAGCTCTGCTCAGCTGATCCCAATCAGTTCATCACTAATGTTCTAGTAACATTCCCTAACAGTTTTTCTCTTCACTTCGGAGCCAGTACATAGATGTTCCCAGTCTTCTTGCCCAAGTCAATCCNTNAATACTTTTAATCNATGANCTTTCAAGCTCAANAAGATTTACTGGNTCACTAAATACTTACTTCTCGCNTACATGGGATTGAAAGCTCACAGAGGCTCAGGATCAATTATATTTCATTTTTTCAACACTTATTTCACAAATGAACACGTCTCAGAATAATGAGCACAAGTCCAGTTCCTGACAAGCCATGGCAAAGGCCAAATGAATGAGCAATATTTTTCACCCTGGCCCCACGCTCTAGCGGGGGCTGAAGAGGTTGGGTGTGCTGTGACTTATTACAGTAACCACGTTCCGCTCACACCCAAATCAATCGCAAAGTGGAAGTCCGAGGCCCTGGCCTTTCACTACAGAAAAGTAACATGCACATTGTGTAACAACAGCCCATAAATCTCTGCCCCGGGCCCAGAATCTTATTTCACTTGGTGCCAATAAGAAAGAAAAAGATCTCAAAGGAAGTAGCTCCTTCCTGTGCAGAAGCCTTGAGTATCACAATGGAGGAATCCCTTAACACAAGCAACACATAAGACCATCTGCGGGAGGGTGAGCTCAAAATAGCTGACAGACAGATAGTGTAAGAGTTGGTGTTCTGAAGTTAATTTTATCACTTGAAAGGTCATGAATGGGAAGACAGTTACAGATAAAACTACATGGCTACATGCATAGGCATCAGGCATCACCCAGGGCATCCTGAGTATGAACAGAAAACATATATGACCACAGACCACAGTGTGTACATGTGGAATTCTTAGTCTAAGGTGGACAAGCCACAAGCCAGCTGAGAGTTATATGGAGGGTGTATCTGGGAGTCTCTCTCTCTCTCTCTCTCTCTCTCTCTCTCTCTCTCTCTTCTCTCTCTCTCTCTCTGTCTCTCTCTCTCCTCTCTGTCTCTCTCCTCTCTCTCTCTCTCTCTCTCTCTGTGTGTGTGTGTGTGTGTGTGTGTGCACGAGCGTGCACATCCAGTGCTTTTGCACAGAGGAGTACACATGCTCACTCAGAATCATAGTTTATGTGCATATTCCTTTGATAGGATTCTGGCCAATCCCCAGATTATCCCTAAAGGCTTGGACACAAAGTGTTAAAAATCACTGCTGTAGCAAGCAACTGTCAGATTCATAAACAAGGATGCGCTGCCATTAGGTGATAGTCAAGAATGCCAATGCTATGACAACCAAGGCCACATGACTCTGGTGATGTATTGTGTCCCCCAATATACTGTGTCTCCCAATAAAATTTACCTGAGGGTCAGAGGAAAGAGCCAGCCACTATAGTAAACAAAAATGCAATGTTAGCACATGCCCTTAATCCGTCTAGATTTCTGTGAGTTCAAGGCCACACTAGGGAACAGAGCCAAGCGTGGTGACACACGCCTTTAATCCCAGCACAAATCTTAGAGTTCTGGAGGTCTGTGCATACTGACAAGAAGTGATGTAGCTTCTGGTGGAGAGAGGGAATGAGTTAGCAGAATAGAAAGGCATAAAAACCTGGGTAGAGAGGAAGTCGCTCTCTTTTGGAAGCTGCAGAGTTGGTGAGGTGAGGTTGGCTGTTGGCTGTTCCTATTTCTCTGATCTCTGTCAGATTTTCACCCCTATTTCTGGCTCCATGTTTTTTATTTAATAAGACCGTTTAGAAATTCATTTACATGTGACCAGAGCTCTGAGACAGTGCTGCAAAGCTGATGTGACCGTGATTGGCAGGAATGAAAGAGGAAACCCCTCGCAGTCTCCCATTTAATGGGAAAGCATGGAACAATGAGGCCAGGGCAGAGACGCCTCCTTTTCATACTTGGGAGGATCCAGACAACAACAGAAGCTCTAGGTGAATACAGGAGCAGCACTCTATAAGACATCATACTGCTTCCTCTTCACACCCTAAACTGACCATTAACATTAAGTTTCATCGGCTTTTTTTTGTATGATCTAACTAATGTATAGCAACCAAAATAAACATAGAATAAGATAGTACAGGGCAACAACATTCCACCCCTGAAAATCTCTAATCTGAGATATTATTTATTCTGATTATTGTTATAATCTGGACCCCTATTTCATTCAGGATCCAATCAGGGAAAAGGTTCACTACAGGTCTTTCAGAGGGAATACCAGAACTTGTGTGTGTGAAGAAGGACCAAAACCAAGAACTTAAGTAGGGTGGTGGTGTAGCCACTTCCAACATTCAGAAGCCAGGAACTTCCCAGGGCTGATATTAAGATGGTCCTCTGTTTGTGTGTGTTTGTTTGTTTGGGCTTATTGTTGTTGTATTTAAAGCTGTGTTTCGTTTTTGTTTNCTGTCATGTGTATGTGTGTGTATCTGAGTGTATGCACATGTGTGTGCAGCACCAAGGGAAGCCAGAAGGTGTCACATACCTTGTAACGGGAGTTACAGACAGTTGTGAGCTGCCTAATGTGGGTGCTGGGAACTGAATCCAGGTCTTCTGGAAGAGGAACAGGTGTTCTTAACTGGTCAGTCACCTCTCTAGATCATTGGTTGTTTCCTGTTGTTTTTCTATGTATTCTTGACTGCCTTTGTACTTGTTATGAAGCCCAGGTTAGCTTAATGGCAATCCTCCTGCCTCTGCTTCCTAAATACTTGTGCCACCAAACCTGCGGAGAAGACATAAACAGAGCCCAGAAACCAGAAACACAGTGCAGGAACTCTTAGCAAATGCTGAGACAAGAAAGGTGTTGTTTGAGAACAGTTGGAGTGAGAGAAGCAGCCACTGGCTGCCGGAAAGGCCTCTCAAAGAAAAGAGGAAGTAAGATGCCCACCTTTCCCCAACTTGCATTCTCCTATGCCTCCCATTGGCTCAGCCTAAGCCAAGGAAACAGAAAACTGCAGTCCCCTGTGGAGTTAGACAGTAGAGCCTAGGAAAGGCAAGAAACCAGGCAAACCAAGCTGACTCCCTTCTAGGAAGATGAAGTTGGGATGAGTCGGAAGAAAGCCAAGGCAACGGGAGTCTGTTGCAGTGAATTGGTGAATTGTTGGGTGAATTGAATTAAGACAGGGAAGCAGAGAGGAGTGGCACCTACTGAAAGAGAACAAAGAGAAGGCATGGCTCCAGGTCGGCTAGAAGAGGGGCTTCCTGTGCCATGGTGGTCTAGAAAGGCCAAGAAACAAACGACAGAGCTTCAAGTGGATTCACAAACCCATGGACAACTACAGTCTGTGCTTTGATGTCACTGAAGTTTGTTTAGATTTAAGAGGTAATTGACTGAACTTAATGTGAATTTAAGTCTCTCCTGTCAAAATGAAATTGAAATATCTTTCAAGAAACTGGCAAGTCAAACCCACTGCAGGCCCTTCCTTGTGTGTGAGCAAAGGGAAAGAGGTAAGAGCAAACACAGCAGCAGGGGAAAATGTGTCTGTGTGTGTGTGTGTGTGTGTGTGTGTGTGTGTGTGTGTGTGCGTGGGTGGGGAGTGGAGAAGAGAGCCCAGCCTCAGGATTTCATCTGTGATATTTGTTTATAGCTGTTTGAAATTAATGAACTAATTTTGGATTGGCAGTACACAAGGCAGTTCCCTGAGAAATAGAAAAGTATTGCTCAGAAGGATCCTGTCTAGAGGTAAGGGGCAAAGCTGATGGCGGTGTCTCCTGGCTGCTTTGATTCATTTGTGAGAAGAGCATAGCTCTGTCCTCCTAGCACTTCCTGTTGAGCTGTCCATCCCAGGAACGAGCAGCACCTAGACCCACTTTGGAAGGCCAGTTACTCTGCACAAATTAGACCCTCCTGACTGGAGTCTCTGGAGCACTAGCCATTGCACTCCCAAGAAGCCCACATGCAGGCTCACAACTGTCTCTAACTCCAGTTCCAGGAGATCCTCAGGTGCGCATACATACACTAACACACATAAAAATCTCTTAATAAAAAAAGAAAGAAGATGAAAAGTCAGTTTGACACTATAGTGTTTTATGAAATTATTTTGCAATTATTAAAATGAAGGCTTCGTGAAGGACTATTCTTAGCCTTTTCTTTTCTCTTTTTCTTTTTTTTTTTCTTTTTGAGCTGCCCAAAGAGAATATTGCTATGAGAAAGTTTCTGTTTAATATTCAATCTCATCCACTGAGTTATTAATAGAAACTAGTTCATGGCAACAATTTCTAAGGGTGCTAATGAGTGCCTCTCCTTAAAACAACCAATGAAAACAGCATCTTCCTATATGGATTTCCCCAAAACAGAGCCCCTTGTCCTGCCTGGTAGAGCACTTTAAAACACACCTTTTTAGAAATACATCTTCTCAGTAATTCTCTCTGTAACTAACAGGACATGTTTTATACTCCTGAGCAGATAAGTCCATGCTGGGCAGTATTAGTGCTGCTGAGACCGTGAGATGCTATTTCTGCTTCAAGATGTTTAGGATCAGCAGCAAAATAACCCACCTTGGTTACGTGCTCCTGCCTGGCTCTTCACTAACACCAAAGATCTTTGAAAGGCGATCATTATAATGTTGGTGTCACCAAGTGCCCACAGTAAGCCACACGCAGGGATGACTTCATTCATTGCTCTAAAATGAAGCATCCCCACTGATAGGAAACTTAACTAATCATGCCCATTTTAGAGAAACAGAGTTAAGGTTCAGAGATATTAAATGCTGTTCCCAAGAATTACCAGTTATTAAACAGTGGGTCTGGCTCCTCTCTTGGTCACTATACCTAGCACTGATTTCAGGCCACACTTGACTTAATATTCTGTCACTCTCTTGAAATGTTTAGCAATGCCTGCATAGGAGTTTTGCATTTTTATTTTGCAATGGGTTTCTCAAATCACGTAGCCATCCTTGACTATGCTGCCTTTCTTGACATCCTGGGTAGATGTTGTGAAGGGTTTGAAACTATGTCCACACATTCCCCAACAGTTCTTTCAAAAGACAAAGCTAATTTCCACATTTGATTCAGTCACGCCTTCTAATGAATGGGGTCTGGTAGAAGAAAGGGCGTGTCCTTAAGAGTCCTATGAAGAAACATTGCAGCTTCTGCCTTGCCATTGGGTCACTTGCTCTAGGGAAAGGCAGATACCACGTCATGAGGACACTCAGGCAACACGTGGAACAGTCCACGGGGTGAGGAACAGAAGCCTCCTGCCAGCAGCCATTTAAATAAGCCATCTCAAGCACTGAGTCAAATGTTGGAAACATTGACCGCCCCTGACTCTGCCCCTGGGACTTGCCTTCTGAAAGACCCCTCAGAGAGAACCATCTAGACAAACTACTTCATTACTGATATTCAAAAACTGTGGGATAAGTTGGTTGTTTTGAGCTAGGATAACTTATTTTATGTAATAATGGATAGTTCATGTTATATAACTCTGGAATCTAAGATATGTAAGAATATTCAATGAAAAGGCAAGAATATTCAACAGTGTTTGGTACAATATTAATTTGATTTGGTTATGCCTTTTCTGACCATCTAGGCATTTCATCTACAGACACTGTAGGAATAATCTTCCATGAGGAGCAGAGGGCTTCTCTCCACCCATTCATTCATTGTGCCAAGGCCTTCTTTTAATTAGGCCATGGCTTTTGACATTGTGTCTGATGCTTAATTCAAAGACTACCAAACACACTCCTCCCACAAGAGCTAACTCCCTTCTAATTGAGCAGTCTGTTGCCCCTGTTTCCAGTCCCTTCATACCTCTGTCACATGGCCTAGAGTTGCAGTTCAAGATCTTATAGCCATGTTTATTCGGCCTGCACAGCATGGAATGAGGCCAGCCCCGGTTGTTCCCCGATGGCTATTTGATTCTGCTGTTGTCACCCAGCTCTGTGTGGGCCTGACTAGAGGAGCCATTAGAGATATGACTAGCTCCATGCCATGCCCTTGTTCTGCAGGATCCAGTCTCACTGGTGAATGACCAAGGTAGTGGATTGTACAGCATCAGTGGACACACATGAAAAGTGAAGCCCTCGCTGGCTCAAAGTAACATCAGAGCGTCAGGATCTTACGTGTGAGTTTGACTCCAGCAAGCTAGANGTTTAAAATCTCATGTGTGATGGCTACAGTCCCTTGGCCTGGGACTTCCCCTCATATGTGTAACACTCAAAGAGCAGATCTGAAACAGGACCCACTCTTCCTTCTGTATAGTGGGGAAATTTCATTCACCAAAACAAAGTTTTCACTGCTATGTAAAGTGACAACTAGGTTGAGCCAGTACTATGTCAATACAGAAAGCCAGAGGACCACAACTCCCTATCACAGAGCCACAGATGAAGTGGAAAGTGTCTGGTATTAGAGAACAAGATGAACAAGCCTTATTGGAAGGCATACTACACACACACACACACACACACACACACACACACACACACACACTTAACTCAACTTTATAAAGCAAAACTTGGCAAAGGTCAGAAATAAAGGAGGGTGTGGCGAAGGAAGAAAGGAGAACTCTATGATCATCACTGTCCTACAGAACAGCCTAAACTCTCTGTTCTCAAGTCAATCTAGTCACGTTCAAAGAGCGGATAATGGGGGTAGCACATGCGGCCCAGTACAGTTAACACTGATCTGCCTCAGTGAGTATTTTTCAACAGGATGCATAGGAAATTTGTTTACTCTCCTGATAACCTTTTTCTCTGGAGCAATGACCCTCTTCTGGTTCTGTTTTTTAAAACTTAGGTCTTCAGATGAGAAAGGCTGAGCCAATTAGTCCCCTGAACAGAGTCCAGGAGAAGGAGTTCCCCAGAGAAGGCTCTCCCCTGCCTCTCATATCAAATGTGTCCTAACACGTGTATCAGCAGTGAAGTACAGAGATTCACTATGTGAGGACATTGACCAGTCTCTGGTTTGGTTTTGCATTCTCTCTTTATCTTTTAGTGTGTCGCCTTCGTAAAGGCTGACACTGTGATGTTTGAAGCTGCATTCCCACATACAGACCCTGACACAGGATATCTGTGCTCACCTGAAAGAAAAGGGAGAAATGCACACGTGTAATGGAACCAAATGAGACTTTGTTTCTGGAGTGTTCCAGGTGGCTCTACACAAAGCCTATAGGACCCCAAATGGCTAGCACCATTCTCCAAGATGCATTATTAGTTCACGAGCACCTGCTAAGCAGATAGAATGAAGGTGTTACATGCCGCTCTGAGTACATCACACTTCCATTTTATCCATATGGCATCAAAAGTTGAAGACAGGAGCAATCCTAATCTCAAGTTCAGCGGAAAGTTCCACAAAGAGAAGATTTTTCAAAGTGTTTTTCTCCGTGGAAGGGTTCTGAGTTCTAATCCAGAAGGTTCTTCTGAGCAGGTACTGCCTATCTCTATGATTAAATTGTTTTAAAAGTTTGCTTCATAGCTTATGTGCAAATTCTTATTGGTAAATCAGATAATGATCCCAGTAGACGAAGGAGTTTTCTTGCATGATGTGTTTGGATACTATTACAGGAATCTTGGGGAAAATAAGGTGTGGTAGTTTGAATGTATTTGGCCCCTACAAGCTCATAGGGAGTGGCACTATTAGAAGGTGTGGCCTTGTTGGAAGAAGTGCGTCACTGTGGGGGTGGGCTTTGAGGTCTCTTTTTTTTCAAGCTTCCCTTAGTGTGACAGTTGGTTGACTTACTGTTGCCTCTGGGTCAAGATGTAGCACTCTCAGCTCCAGCACCACCTCTGCCTGCACGCTGTCATGCTCCCTGCCATGACGACCTCTGAAACTGTAAGCAAGCCACCACAATAAATGTTTTCTTTGTAAGAGTTGCTGTGGTCATGGTGTCTCATCACAGCAATAGTAAACCTTAACTAAGACATAAGGGAAATTTTATAAATCAAGGATGTAGACCTTTCCCCCCTTTCCTTATAATTAACTTATTTCCTCACAGCAGAATAACACTTTTTCTCAAGCTAATATAGCGGCCTACGTTCTTTCTATTTTGGAAGTAAACTCTAAGAAACACTTGGAATAAATTCNGGGAACACCATGCAGTTGTTCTCTAAAAGCTGAGGGTTTTGTGTCTTTTATAGCATGTGTGAAGAAAACATAATACAGTGCTCTCTAGAATTACACGTTGTCTATCACATGACTGCAGTAGTTATAAATGAAGAAAGTATGCACAGAATGTTTGGAAACAGTGTTCTAAGGCATCCTCCTCAGGGTCCCTCTTAGCACATCCTCCAGTTAGCTCTTCCAAGCCAAGGAGAACTCCTCTGGGACTCAGAAGATGTTTCCCATCCTGATACAGGTTTTTTAGAACATTTGGGAAAGAGGAAGGACATGAAAATATTTTCCCACGTCAAAGACTTTTGGTCAACAGGAACAAGTGTGGAGTCCGGAAGTAATNTAATTCCATGACTTTTATTTTTATTGACAGTTTTTTGTTTGGTTGGTTTTTGTATTTTTTGAGTCAGAGTTTTTCTGTGTAACAGTCCTGGCTGTCCTGGAACTCACTCTGTAGACCAGGCTGGCCTCGAACTCACAGAGATCCACTTGCCTCTGCCTCCTGAGTGCTAGGACTAAAGGTGTGTGCCACCAGTTCCTACTTTTCTTATTTTTAAAACACATCTTTTTCTCACGTAGGAAACACAGGCAAACGGTTGACAAACAACGTTAAGGTTGCAGTGTGGGTCACCTGGGATGAAGTAGTCTCTCCTGGAGCTGGTTCATTTCCCTTCAGAATGTCTTTCAGTCTCAACTACATTGGCCTTTCAGGCGGTTTCAATTTTTTCAACGGTATGATTTGAACTTCTGTTTTTCCTGTATTGCAAATCTATTTCAATATCAACAATTATGGCCTGGGCCTCTCAGCAGAGGCCTGGGGGTGCATTGACTTCCTTGGACAGGGCTCTAGAGGGGAAAATCTTCCCAAAATCTGGTTTGGAGCCCTCAGCAGGAGTAAAATCATTAATGAAGCAAGAATTTCTCTTGTTTGTTTTTCTAGAAGAGAAATGAAAGACTCCTTGAAAAGAATTCTACACTAACTAAGCTGGACATGGTAGCACATGTCTTTAATCCCAGCACTCTGAGTTTGAGGCCAGCCTGGTCTACAAAGTGAGTTCGAGGACAGCCAGGGCTACACAAATAAACCATTTCTAAAAAAAACAACAAACAAAACAAAAACAAAACAAAGCAAAAGCAAATAAACAAACAAAAAAGAATTCTACACTAAAAAGAAAGAAAAATGCACGGTTGTCTCTCTTCTTTGCTCCCTCTCCAGGCATTTAAACAGAAGGAGGAAGATCTAAGAATTTACTCTGGGAACTTAAAACCTCAGAAATCCCAGAACCCATAGCATCCTCCCTGAATCTCCCTCATCTATTAAACAGGATCTAATTCATAAAGTAGTTTAAATAACATGCAAAATTCTGGAGCGAAAGCTGATGCTCACTAACTGTTGTTAACCTTGGTTGAAAGTATATATAGCCTTGTAATGTTGCTTGGAAGACTTGAAGGGTTGGATGTGGTGATATAGCTCTGTGACAAAGTGCTGGCCTGGCACATGTGACATCTGGCCTCGATACCCAGCATACTCATGGTTTACAGTTAGAGTTTGCACTAGATCGCTCAGGGACAGTAAAAGACTGTGAGAGAAAGATACTTGGTGTGGCGTTTTCCATAGCTAGTTCCTCTTCCAGCAAGCTCATACAGCTTGCTTACCTTCTATGAACTGCTCTGCTAGGATGAGAGAACTGTCAGAACAGAGGTCATGACTCAGGCAATCACAGTCCAGAGAGGAAGACATGACTAGACCAGCAATTTCAACGCGGCATGGCACTTTCTGTAACAACAATAATAACAGTACCCATTATTTATTGATTGTCTTGGGGTGAGTTGACATTTTGCAAATATTGTCCTATTTGACTTTCGTCAGAAACTCTCTGAAATAGTTTTAAAACTCCAAGAGTTCAGAGAGCCTAAATAATTTGTCCGAGTTCACATATCTACCAAATAACATAGCTGGATATGCCATAGATTATACTAATTTCCCATTCTACTCACCCACCAAAAGAAAAAAAAAAAGAAAGCCTTTTTTATTATCTGAAATTAATACCCAGTTTTTATCAACATCATGCTTTTAGTCGCAGGATGTATTTGATCACTGAAACTATCAAATCATGCCTCCTTCTTGTTAGGAGAAAGCAAACACACACACACACACACACACACACACACACACACACACACAGACACTCACCATGTATCAGAGGTTTCTTTTATTTTTATTCTTTAACCATTTCATACACGCATGCAATGAATTTTAGTCATTTCCACCCCCATTGCTTTCTCATTTCTCCTCCTTCTCCCATCAAAACTCTCTTTTCCCCCCAACAAATGCCTCCTCTATTTGTATGTTCTTAGTGTATGTGACCCACTGAGTTTAATCGGGTTGCTTGCATGAGCGTGGGTGAGAGATTATTTACTGCAGTAGTGTGACTTACAGGTGGCTATGACATGAAGAAAGTGGCAACCCCTGGCCCCTGCCAAGCCAACCCTAAGTGTCAACAGTCAGGGAGCAGGGGGGCCTCATGAGCCTTTTCGTATCATGGATTTCTAAAAATAACAAATTCCAAAAGATGATGATACATTTTTTTTTGGTTGGTTGGTTGGTTTTTTGAGACAGAGTTTCTCTGTGTAACAGCCCTGGCTATCCTGGAAACTAACTCTGTAGACCAGACTGGCTTTGAACTCACAGAGATTCGCCTGCCTCTGCCTCCTGAGTGCTGAGGTTAAAGGTGTGCACCACCTCCCGACCCTGATACATTTTATACAAGGCTTAAATAGAGATATACACCAGAATGTAAACATGGATTATTTCTAGTTTTACTGGTTTTGAGTTTCTGGATGCAAATTTGTTTGCTTCTATATTTTGTATGTTTCCTGACCTCAACCTTTATTATTCCTACAATCAGATTATATACTTGTTTAAAGTCAGGAGGCAATGTCCCCATGTGGGGGCTTAAGTCAACGCATGTTCAGTGAACTGAGCTACAACATGTCTCTATTTCCAATGAGAAATCTCTTGATGGACTGTATCCCCAGGAAGATGCAGAAGTACAACCTTGACTATGACAGTGTGGTGGTTTGAAAAAGAATGGCCTCCATAGACTCATAAACATGATGCTTGGTCACAGGAGGGTAGAACTATTTGAAAGGATTATAAGGATTAGGAGGTGTGGCCTTGTTGGAGGAAGTGTGTCACTGGCATGGGCTTTGAGGTTTCAAAAGCCCATGCCAGGCAGTGTCCCTCTCCCTCTTCCTTTTTCTCAGCCTACCAATTAGCATGGAGCTTTCAGCTACTGCTCTAGTGCCTGGCTGCATGCCACCATGCTCCCCACCATGATGATAATGGACTAAACCTCTGAAACTGTAAGCCAGCCCCCAGTTAAATGCTTTCCTCTGTAAGAGTTGCCTTGGTCATGGTGTCTNGTCACAGCAATACAACAGTGACTAAGACAGACAGGTACTGGACAAATATTTTCATCACTTAATGTGAAAAATGAATACTTGGGGAAACTGTGCACATTCCAAATGGAGTCAGAGCTGAGAGATTGAATGCTCTGACCTAATGTGGAGACAACCTCTATGCTATAGGCCTTCCTCTCTTGAAGGGAGTCTTGTTATGTGCAATGGACACTAGTCATTAATGCAGGGAAAAGTAACTACCATACATATATGGACACAAATCTCCACTCATAAATGTGCAAGTGATGTTTTATTTCTCAATAACAAAAGGGTACATTAATGCAAAAAGTATCTACTCTCAATATCATATTTAAGCTTTCTCAGTGGCAGAAACAATTCTGAGACTCACTTTCTATGAGCTCTGAGTTTGAAAGGAGAAAGATGGGAGGCAGGGGGGAAATAGATTTATTGCCTTTTCTAGTCTTTGGAGGTCCAGCAACCCAAAGGGCTGATTGGATGGACACATCTAATGGGTTATTGCCTGTCTCTGCTATCAAAGTGCTTTCTGGGGCCTCTGCATGTCAGGGGCCTGGGGTGAGGCTGGGGGCTGTGCAGAGCACTTCAGAAACTCTGTACCATTTATGAGGATGCAGGAACCATTCTCCCATCCACACCAAGCTGGAGAGAGCAGTCTGTGAGACAGCCTCAGCTCTCCTGAATGAGGGTAGACTCCAGAGTCACATTCTCTAGCTACTTCCGGCATCTCTAAGCCTCCTCGGGCTCTGTCTGCAACTGGGGACAGTCACCCTGGTCACCAGGTTTCTGTTGTCCTCATCTGAAACAAACTGGTAGCTGATGTTCTTGATGTCCTGGCTAACAGTCAGCAGAGCCCATTGCTCTTGATCCATCTGTGGTGGGAAATCCTGTTCCTGAATAATGATATATTTGCTGAAACCATTAACTTTGCTTGAGAACACTTTATTCTCTGCAGGTTTGATGAATTTGAACTCGACTCAGAAAGACACATGTTTACTCTTTGAGTCAATAGATGCCCACAGTCTGGCTTCAAAACAAAGAGTCAAAAGATTACAAGAGAACACAGGAACACAATTCTTTTGCCACCAACTGTTTACATGAACATTCAAGCTGCTAGAGGAAGCTGTGGGCTGGTGTAGACTGACTCAGGTTCTGGAGGGACACATCTGAGAGAAAGACCAGTGTCATTCAATCTGACAATAGCCGTCAGGAAAGTGTGGCAGCCACTGCGCCTGAAGGGCTGGATGCAACTAGTTTGCATAATGGTAGGGCAGGAGAAGAGACCAGCGGGAATTATGCTTCCATAACATAGAAGTGACACCATCTTGCCCTGGCACAACCCTCAGACTGTGGTAGCAAACCTCTGTGCTATGTTGCTACCTCATTTACATTTTTATATTCTTCATTCAAAAGCTATTTGTAAGATAGACTTTCTGAGGGCAAGACACAACCTGGGAAACCACTGTTTTATACAATATGGAGTAACTTTGAGAAATGCACAACCTGGACTCAACTGTTCCTCTGGAACAGAAAACTCACCTAGAAATACCTCACTCCCAAACAGCTACTTGTACAAGATTCTGTCTTGGGAAGATGACAACACCATCAACCCTCCTGTTTAAACCTTGACTCTACCCTCCAGACGTCTAGTCTACCAAGCCTGTGCAGTCTACAGGTCTTCAGAGCCTCTCACATCCATCCGTTTCCTGCCACTGTGGTGTATGCCACGCTCCTTCTGGGGCTGAAATAACACAAAGCTCTGGAGCAGTGTTTCCAACTTCATCTCACTTCTTCAATCCACTTCTCATGATGCTTCTTAAACTTCTTAGTGGGGAAATGTAACCGTCTGGCCAGGAAGGAAAGCGNTTTAAAGAGATACGTGNGCCTCTCCCTCAACTATCAGACTACTGAAACAATGGACCTCAAGAAACAGAAATATCCCCAGGAATCTCATGCTGGGAGAAGGAAAGGCTGGGGACATAGGGCCAGCCAGAAGAGGAACTTGTCTCCTGGAAAATTTACACCCTGTCATCTGGCTTTGCCAGTGGGCCTGAGCCTACACATTGATGACAAGTGGGACCTCACGATGACTGGACTGCTCAGTTATGACAGCTCACGCCTTACCCACCCTTAAAGAACTGAAGAAGATGGACTTGGGTAGGGAAGCCACTGGATCTCTGTCTCCCTTCAAAATGTTACCACATTGAACAGGTCTCTGTTTTCTGCTTCTCAGTGATTTTAAAAATTGGTCTGCTTAGAACCATATCACCTGATGTCCCTCCCTGTTCAAAGCCTTCTGAAGTACCCTTCTATCCAGTAAGTGGTCTCTTGGGCTCTCAGCCCTTTCACCCCATGCTTTCTGTCTCTGGGCTTTGCTCAGATGTTTGAATTTAGCTGCTTCCTTCCCACACTAGGGCCTGTGCAAGTATCCTTTCTTTTACCTGCAGCTGGGAATCACCTCCTTTGTACCAGAGGCCCTTGCTATAACTCACTCTTAGACACCTTCTAGGACCCCTAGACCAGAGGCCCTCACTGTAACTCACTCTTAGACACCTCCCAGATCCCCAGACCAGGCAGAACCATCTGCTTTGCCTTCCTTTGCAATTTTTTAAAATTATTTACTTAAAAAAAATTTACCTTTCTGTCATTATCTTCCTTCCTAGGTCTTCAGCTTGTGACTAGCTAGCTTGCTGGAGATGCAAAACCAATATCTCTAGCTCTCATGACCAGCTAACAACTAGTAAACACTTGTTTAAAGAAGGAAGCTAAGCTGCTGTCCTCAACAGTGTATTCTGAGCCAAGGGAAATTACGGTTGTATTTGACAGCCAGCTACAGAAGTTACTACTTCAGAGGCCATTAAGGAGTCCTCTACGAGTATGTGATGCAGAATGAGGTGAGTCTAATGATTGTCATCATTTCATGGATGAGGACCCCAGACCACAGAAAGGTTAAGTGACCTCCCTGAGGTCATATAACTAATAAGTGATAGGGCTGAGATCAGAAGAAAATTGCAGTTAAAATTGGATTTGAAGCTGAGCCCTGTGCACCCGAACATGTTCTCACATTCAGCAGAACAAGTAGAGTACACTTGAGGATATCTTGCTTCTCAACTTGTTTCAGTAAGAAGCTCTCAGCCTAGGAAACTAAAGGCCATCAAGCACTTGAATCTTCCAGCGGTGCTGAGAACACAATTGGAAGGGTTCCCGCCTGTACCCTCTGCGTGGAAGGATGAGCGCCACCTTGTGGACACAGTTTTCATCTCTCTTTTATCTCCTTTGATATCCACAACTCTACACCCACCAGGATTTTAGGAGATAGTTGAATATATGGTTACGCAGTGATATGCTTAGCACGGTGCTAGAATCCTGAAGGATGATACACTTTCCTTATTTCATATTGTGTTTTATTTTTATTGATTAAACAATGAAGTTTGATTAGAAACAAGTAGAATTTTTGTCTTATTGATTACCTTTGTCATTTTTTAATAGAAGGGGAAAATATATATGCAAATAGATTTGTGCTCCATTCTTTGGATTCTCTGTACAATGGGGATAATAACATCACTTACGTCATATGGTCGAAATGAGAATTAATAAGTTAGTGCATGTAAGGCGCTAGGATAGTGCCTGGTATACAACAGATATTCAGTAAGTTATATATTATCTTCATCATCCCACAGAGAAAGAAGCCACTTTTCTTCAGGATTAAAAGAAAATAAACATAGTAATTTCTGGAATACCTGGGCATCGTTCCCTTTGAAAAGCGGTTGGTTTGAGAGAGAAGTTTAAATATCAGAACTAGACATCAAGCCACGGATCAAAGTTTCCATTCATTCTAGAAACCCTTCCCAGTTATCTGATAGAGTAGGGTGGAAAGCTAGGATGAGGGACAAGAGTCCCCACCCACGAATAACTTAAAATCCACAGGCTTCATTTGTGATCAGGTGTGGGGGCCTGTGGAGCCATGTGCCAGTGGAGCTGGGGAGGGAGAAACCCAGGTTGTTTGCAGGGGAATGCAATTAAAGCTTCAAATTAGGAGAGATAATGCCAACACATGATCCCCCTTGTGGACATCGTTGTAGATAATATAGACCAGGGTGTGATTGGGTGACCTTTAAGCTGACTGGCCCAATAGGGCATCTACCCCTCCCAGCCTTGTGATTTCATGCCTTAAAAGGGGTTTGCTGATTTTTAATAAATGAGTTCCTGCTTGACGCGACTCCCTGTTGAGTCTGATTGTCTTCAGAAAGGAAGGCTGGGAAACGGGCAGACAGCACGCACTTACCCTTCCTTGGTTCCAGGTTGTCCCTTCTCGGGAGACCTAAGTTCTCGGTGGGGCAACCCCCCATAATCAGGGAAACAGATGGTAAGAGGTGAGATCAGATCTGAATGGAGATGCAGTTTTTGTCTGGTGATCCTAGGTAATGCCTNTCCCTTCCTGAGCCACGCCCCTCCCTTAGGTAACATTAAAGCACCTCTATTCTGATTACCTGACTGCTAAGCCATGAAGAGATGCTTTTTGTAGTTCACAAGTAAACAGGACCCTGCCTATGCATACTTGGGTTCAAAGAAGGAGTGTAGATGGTCTCACATAGAGGGAACCCCAGATAGAAAAACACCAAATGTCCTCTTTTGCTTTAAGGTTTCTAGTTTCAAAATGTAGTGCTGTGACCTGATCTATNNAGTAGCANCCAAATGATCATTAGAAAGAAAAAATAAATCNAAGCTTCATGTTTTAATGGGTTGAAAGGGCTTAGAAACAGCTGTGCTTCCAAGCCCAGATAGTTCGCAAGGCAATCCCAGGGCTTGGGAGAATGAGGCAGGAAGATGTCTATGAGTTCCAGCTTCAGCTGTATAGTGAGACTGTCTCCATGAATAGCCTAAGAGGGAAGGTGGGGGGTGGGGAGGGGGAGAAAGAATGAAAAACTAAGGAGAGGGAGGGGGAAGCGCCATGAAAGGTAAAAGCCCAGTCTCCCCTCCCTGCCAAGCATGCTTTCAAGGCCTTGGGTGTTGAGAAGTTCCACTGGGATTGTGTCTGTGGTAGCCTGATCTAGGCATCATNGTTTTAACAGCTATCATATACATAAGTGCACAAAGCCAGGGTGATTTTTTACAAGGTAAACAGTGCCTGAGCTCCTAAAAGCATCTCTCTGGACAGAGCACCCAACAACTAGGCTTGAAGCTTTAATTATACCTGTGTTATCTTCCAGTACCAAAACTAGGTCATAACTCATAAATGGATTTCTGTTACATTTTAAACATTCAAAGAGGTGAGATTTTAAAATATTCTTTTGTCGGCTTTTCTAGCCACTTCCTGACTTCCCTGGCTCCTTTCCATCCAGCAGTCATCAAGAGATGCAAACATTGTTTTGTTTGTTTTTCAAGACACGACCTCTCATTGTTTAACCTAGGCTGGCCTTGAACTCATGGCAATTGTCCTGCCTCAGTCCCAAGGGTGAGAGTACAGATGTAAGCCATTTTGCCCGACTATACATTTTTAAAGTACAGATAGAAATGAGTTTGTTCTGGTCAGGGGATTTTCCCTTCTGCTCAGGGAAGAAAACTCCAGTAATACCTCTGTCTTCAAGTAGGAATAATTGCTACACATATGCAGATGCAGAAAAAAAAAAGTGTTCCAACCCATGGACGTGGCCTCTAAACTCTGAATCCTTCATGTCTTGTTACGATTCAGTTACAGGTTCTTGTTGATCACATCAAATAGTAGATTTGAAGACTTTACCTGTGAAACTCTCCCCAAACACCAAATCCTTCCCTGCACTTAGATGCACACTCACCTAAGTTTCCACTGGGGAAGACAGGGCAACGAATGTTCTCCGTTCAGAGTGAACCATACCCTCCTCCTCTCAGTTGAACTATTCAGAAGACAAATGGTATCTTCCCTTCACAAAGAGGGTGAAACCCTGCTANGAACTGTTGGGATCCTCCTATGCTGCCCAGTCCATTGGGGAAGCCNTCTGGCACCAACAGGATCCTAGCGCAGCACTTCCACATGATGGGACTAAATGAATGTTGCTCTAATTGAACTGGAAAGGCTAAGGGGCCCACAGCCAAGTACTGGCGTGCGGAACCACTGGGATCTACTGGAATGTCACCACTGGTGAACACTGCTAATTTATCTAAGGCATTTTATCTCCGATGGCTGGGTTTTCTGGTCTGTAACTTCAGTGAATAACCAGCTTCTACTAGAGGAATTGTTTATATTATGAGGAACATAGGAAGATATTGGCTAAAGTCGACCTATTAATAGGGCNATTATTATATTTCATATTTTTATATTTTTTAAGTCCTGTTGCATGGCTGCTTCTGATCCAGCAAGTCTGGTTTNCAAGGCTAATTGGTATGGTACAAATGGCTNTCTGGATGGAAACTGCTTCTTCCAAACCATTTTATTTTGCNNAAATCACCCAATCAGATTTGGTGTGAGGGTTTGGGCAGTACCCAGATCATACTCCTTCCAGAGGGTGACTCTTTGGAGCCAACCACAAATTACAAGTTAATTACTTTAGTCTCAATAAAATTGGCTAATTCAACCTCTTATTTTATAGTTAAAAACTCTCTCAGTGTAGACAGCCTTAAATTAACTACAGTTTGTAAATATCGCCCAAATTGTTGGGGCTTTCCGAGAAAGATACTCTGAAAATAATAGTGATATTGTATAGACTGTTCGTAAAAAGACCATGAGATTTATGTTTAAAAGCAAAGCTGGGTGTGGTGAAATTCAAAAGGCAAATTCAATATATTACGATCTGGAGAGAAAGACTTATCTTAGAGCTAAATAACCACGGTTTGCATGTAAGCTACACAGTTGGGTCATAAGATACCACACCCTAAAAGCCACTGCAGAGCAGANAACATCGCCTTCTTTACTTGTCTTTAAAGGCACAAAATGGGTTTCACAGGAAGAAAGCCCATGGCTTTGCTTTTTTTCCTTCCCCCAAACCTAGGAAACCGTGAAGGCAACTGTCAAAATACAAAATATGCCACTAAATAAGGTCTTTATATTTTTAATATTAGAAATTTTATACAGTGCCAATTTCTTTCTTTTCTTTTTCTTTCTTTCTTTTTTCTCGAGACAGGGTTTATCTGTGTAGCAGCTGTCCCAGAACTCGCTCTGTAGCTGAAAGTTTTGTCCCAGTCTTGCCAGGACCCACGGTCCCACAGCCGCTTATAAAATAATTACTCAGAGGTTTATATTAATTGTAACTGCTTGGCCATTAGCTCAGGCTTATTACTGACTAGCTCTTCCACTTAAACTCAGCCCATTTCTATTAATCTATATGTCGCCACGTGTTCCGTGGCTTTACCTGCGTCCCATTACATGTTGCTCCTTGGGCGCCTACCTGGTATTTCCTGACTCAGTCTTCCTCTTCCCAGAATTCTCCTTGTCTGCTTATCCTGCCTATATTTCCTGCCTGGCTACTGGCCAATCAGCATTTTATTTACCAACCAATCAGAGCAACACATATTCACAGTGTACAGAAAGACATCCCCATCAGAACATACTGGCCTCAAACTCAGAGATTCGTCTGCCTCTGCCTCCCGAAGGCCTGGCTTATAGTACCAATTTCTAAAGAAAATCTGATTTTATAAAATCCATTTCTTTTGAGTATTCTCTTAGTTTCAGCAATTCTACCTTGAAATAGCTGTAATCACCCTTTCCTGCTCTGCCTGTTTTAACCTAAGTTCCAGAACTCTGTCTTCTGAGACTATGATAATTATCTGTAGGCTTATATAGACCTTTCTGCTAGGAATCAAAATCTAAAGCTCAAATCCAAACAGNACACTGATAAGGACTTTTTGTTGCTACAACAAATGCCTGACGTTGGCACTTTATTTAAAAAGGGGGTATGGGGTATGAGGTACTCATTGCACAGTTTGGAAGATGAAAGTCCAAAATCAGTGGTTCTGTCTGTCTGGCCTCTGGTGAGAGCCCCTTTGGTGCTGTCTCCACATAATGGATTAACATCAGAACACGTGCCAGTGCCAGGAACTCCATGGCAAGACAGGAAGACAGAGATGGGGCAGGAGACCAATCTTGCTGTTTATAGAGCAGCACATCCTTGTGAGAACTTACCCTGGGAGATGACCATCGACTCCCTGGGCTGGGCTGTGNTACCAAATCACCCTCAGTCACAGAATCCCTGGCTCAGCACCACCACACTGAGCATCACCAGAATCTACGGAGGACACATTCAAGATACATCAAAATCAGGCAAGCCTATACCCAGACAGAGTTGATAATTCTTGAAAAATCAGCAGATAAGGAATATGAAATGCAGGCTGATGAAGACAGCTGAGGGATGGAAGGAGATGACCTAGGCAGGGGGCATATAAACAGAGCATGGAACCAGAAACGGTTTTGTTCATANGGTCAATAATGTTTTACTTCCAGGTATTCCTTCTCATACCCCCTATATACCATCATTTATGCATACCAATACATTATTTTTAAAGTAATAAAATATTCTATAATAACATTTTTAAGTGAGGCAAGTTAAAGTTGATTTAAAGAAGAGAGTTAGTAAAAAGCATTAAATAAACCCAGGAATAGTGTGAAAGTAAGAATATAACTTAGATTTGGGAGGTTTGGGCTTGTGGGAAGAAATTCTATATTTCTTTGCAGGTCATAAAAAGTGCAGACTTGGGCCAGTGAGCTGGCTTAGCTGGTAAAGGTGCCTGCTTCCAAGCCTGGCCACCTGAGTTTGATCCTCAGGACTCACGTGGTGGAAGNAGAGAACTGACTCCTGTGAGCTGTCCTCNGNCCTCTACCATGCTGTGGNATGTGTGCACTGCACCCCATGCAAACAAAATAAACAAATATGTAGCAATTTTCTTTAATGAAATAAACTGCAGACTCTAGTTTAATTATTTTCCCACCAATTCTTCTCACAGCCTCCCTCCCATGCAAACCACAATCTTTCGGGTTCCCATGCTGTGGTGGTCTGAATAAGTATGGCCCCCATAAACTCATGTGTTTGAGTGCTTGGCCCATAAGAGAGTTGCACCATTAGGAGGTGTGGCCCTGTTGGAGGAAGTGTGTCACTATGGGGCTGGGCTTTGAGGTCTCTATGCTCAAGCTATGCCCAGTGTAGCACGCAGTCTCCTTCTACTGCCTGCAGATCAAGATGTAGAACTCTCAGCTCCTTCTCCAGCACCGTGCCTGCCTGCATGCTGCCATGCTTCCCACCAGGATGATAATGGACTAACCCTCTGAACTGTAAGCCATCCCCAGTTAAATGTTTTCCTTTATAAGAGTTGCTGTGGTCATGGTGTCTCTTCACAGCAATTGAAACCCAAACTAAGACACATGACTTTGCACACGATCATGGTTTGGATATGAAATGTATTCTCAAAACACATGTGTTGAAGACTTGGTCCCNAGTATGATATTCAGAGGTTATAATTTAGGGAGCAATTGGATCATGAAGGCTCTGGNCTAAACANTGAGCTAATCCATTGATGTGTTCCTATTTGCCAGTATCATTGGGAAGTGGAAGTAGGAGATAGGGCCTCATGGAAGGAGGTAGTCACTATGTTCTCNGAGGGTACATCTTGNTCCTGGTCCTTGGTCTCTGCATCTCTCTGCCATCACGAGCTGAATGCTTCTTCTNCTTCAAACCCTCCCTCCCATGATGCTCTGCCTCAATTAGGTCCAAAGCCACTGTGCCAACTGACAGCAGATCAAAACTTCAGCAACCCTAAGATGAAGGCAAATGTTTGCTCCTTTAAATGGTTCCCTCAGGTGTCTATCACAGCTCTGTGACTTCTTCCTACTGAACTCCAGTCTNCTCTGCTTGATGAACTCCTAGCCAACCCTGAAAGACTCAGCCCAAACATTTCTTTCTGTCTGATACGTTGTACTCTTTGAAGGCAGAATTTCCCTTTTAATTTCCAGAGCTTCTTATCTACACACACACACACACACACACACACACACACACACACCCCACATATATGCACACACATACAACACACATATATATGCACACACACAAGCACACATATGCATGCACACACACATTCATGCACATACAATATGAACACACAAACGTACACACACACACACACACACACACACCCTCTTGTATTGAGTGCTCATTTTAGTTTACCAATCTTTCCATCCAAAGGAACTCCTCAAAATGGAAGCTTACTCAGTGTTACACCTCCAGGACCTCCGGCTGTGCATGATATGGAGAAGGTGTGACTCTGCAAACACCTGAGAAACTGACTTCAACAGGCATAGCCTTCCTCTGCTCAAATTGTTCGGTGGCCGCTACCTCACTCAGGTCCCCAAAGAATACAGCAAGTTGAAATTCAGTTCTGCAAGTGAAGAGTGACCATCATCCAATAAGCAGATGCATCACAGAGAGGAGAGGTTAGAGACAAAAGTGTGGTGATATATTGTGTCCCCCAAAATATTGTGTACCCTAATAAAACTTATCTGGGGTCATAAGACCTTTTAAGATTTGTCTTACACAAAAGGCTCTGGGCAGGGATGCTGTAGAGAGGAACTGAGAAAAACTATTATTTCAATTCACTCATGGGCAGAGTTCCCTGCAAAACTAGTGGGGCCTGCTATCCACTGCTTCCAGAAGCTTCCATGTCCTCAGTGACCAAGGGAGCTTGGAGAAGCAGCAGATGGCAAAGAGAGACATGNAANTGAGAAGGGGAGAGGGCACACAGCCTTACTACTAAACCCGTGCACACCTACACTCCATGCACCTCAGCTGAGAGGTCAACATGAGCTNNGGACATTGACTTNCATGGCCCTCATTCAGAGAACAATGGTGACTCAGGGCGGGTCATTCAGAGGCCCTTTTAATTTCCTCCATCATTCATTAAGCAACGTTTTACCAGGCACTAGGTTTGACAGCCATAGTGCTAGGTGCTGAGTGCCCAAGGTCATTAAGGTTTAGTCTTTGCCTTTAAGGAACTCACATCCTACTAGAGTTTTGACATGTACTTAAATAATTTCAAAACCAATGAGAATGAGACAAATATTTTGTGTTAAACAGAGGAGAGGAAAATAACTCTCAATGTAAAGTTATTGGCATGAAAACAATAGCTGAGGAGAAGGTGAAGAACTGTCCAAACATTAAAGAAGGCCTGGGATTGCATTCACATAGAAAGGGACGGATATAAGGGGAAGGAAGAAGGCAAGCAGAGTCAGCTCTAGGTGTTGACTGAGTGTCACATGCCCCTTGGATTGTGAAAGAGTTAGTTAGGTATCTTTGTGTCTGTACCAAGCAATAAATACTATGACGTGTAATATGTTTTATAATACACAAAGGAAATGAGTGCAATAGCGAAAAAAGTCATATACCAGCCCCACAATTGTGTAATGTACCAAAAATTATGCATAGCTGAACAACTTGGGTTTTCAACATTGTGTGCAATCATAGAGAATATAAATGTAAAATTTTTTCAATTTATTTGAAAAGGGTCTCTGGAGTACGGGATTGGATTAGTCATTCAGGTCCATGANGTATTTCCATTGGTTAGTGCATAAAAACTCCGAAATGTTATTTGCATTTTTTAATTGGACAATTATTTTTAATAATATAACTAAATTTGTGTTTCTGACAAAAATGACACAGTAACTGGTTTTGGAGTTGTGTACTGACTTCAATTAGAAAATGGGAAATACCAGAAAAAAAAAACAATAACCATTTTTCAGAGGCTGGAATAGGCAGCACAGGAAGTAACGCCTGAGAAAAAGCAATCAGTGGTCGTGGTCACTCTGGATGGTACTTAGAGATGCTTTATGGACCANACTACAAGATGAGGANTAAAGTGTGTTTGGGGTTTGGCTTATTGGTAGTCTTGATCAGGATTGAGGTCTGGATTTAACTGCTAGCATACTAAAGGAAGGAGGGAGGGAGGGAGGGAGGGAGGGAGAAGGGAGGGAGGGAGAAGGGAGGGCAGGAAGAAGGGAGGAGAATATCCCAATGCACAAAATGTAAATTAAAAATGTTGAACATCCAATAATAAAGGGTTTGCCTGGTTTTGTGTGTGTGTGTGTGTGTGTGTGTGTACGTTATAAGGCTCTGGATTCCATCTATAGGATTGAAAAAAATACTAAATGTGAAAAGAAATGGGATAATGTGACTGGTAACAGGGAGAGAAGTTAAAGTGGAAACAGAATACTACTTTTTTTTTGTCAAAAATGAGTCAGAAGATATCCCTGACACACTGAAAATCTAAAGATCTTAAAAGTGGAAGTANCACCCAGCTAGAGTTCTGTACCCAGCAAAAATGTCTTTCTACATTGAAGGCATAGCCAGGATGAAGGACAGAAGCTCTCTCCAGCCCTCTGTATTAAACACTGAAAAACCAAACTACATATATGAGCCAGTATCTGTTTACACACAAGACAAGTCAGGGCAGGACAATGACCTCTGAGAAAAGCTAAAGAAGCCAGCTCAACTCTGATTACTTCAGAGAGACTCCATGGCATAATATGAATAGAGCAATCACATGGCATAATGTGAATAGAGAGAGTCCATGGCCTAATGATGTAACTAGGAAAATCTCAAAAAGAGCCTGGCTCTCTGAGACCCAAACAAAACTCCCAATACTAAACCTAAAGGAGAAGTGGGGTGAATCAAAGTAAACAGAGTGGAAATGACTGAATAGGATAAATAGGAAACCAGACAAGTGAAGAGAAAAAGTCATTTAATTCAAAGACAGAAACCACCCCAAATCNACTACAAGGTGTGTGTATTGGGGGGGGGGTTTGAATTAAAAACAAAACAAAACAGAGCTAGGGATCTGACTCAGAGAGACAGCACTTGTCTTGAATGTGAAAGGCCTTTTGATCCATCCTCAGCACTACCAAAACAGTAACAAAGTGCGTGCACGTATACATATACATGCCTATACATATATACACCGTATCACAAATTCTAATTAGTCTTAATAATAAAAACCCAGAATCAGATATTGGGGTGAAAGCTGAAAAATCAGANAAGCAAAGGAGCAGCCACAATCACCTCTTACCTCCATGACTCCTCAGACTGAAAAGGGGCTGAGCTCCTGTCTCTGCCTGCCTTATATTCCTCTCTCTGCTCAGCCTTATCACTTCCTGTCTCCTGTCTATACAGACCTCCAGATCTCTATGGTTAACTAATGGCTAGCTCCACCCTCTGATCTTCAGGCAAGCTTTATTTGTCAGAACACAAAATATTACCACGACACACCTATATGCACTTGTATATCAAGCTATTAAAACATACAGCTGGAACTCCAGAAGGAAACAAGAAATAAAAAATGAGAAATTAAAAACAGAATAGCTAAACATTTTTAAATATCCTAAAAACTATAAACTACCATATTCAAGAATTCTAACAAATAAGTAAATACATTTTAAAACAGAGATGCATCCTTATCAAAGCTCTGAAAATCACTGCCGGAGAGAAACTTAAAAATGAGCAGAAGTGAAAAAAAGACAGAAGACAAAAATATAAGACAGTCTAGTTATTGGCAGAAATTCTGTGAGATCAGAACAACAGTTCAGCATCTTCAAAGCATTGAAAGAAAAAGAAAATCATCGCTACAGAATCCTAAATACAGAAACTCCGACAAATGAAGCCCGAGGGAATTCATCAATGCAGATGTTCCTTCCAGAGCATTCAAGGAAGTTTCCCCAAGCTGAAGGGAGAAGGAAGGCAGAACAGATGTGCTGGATAGGGAATAAGAACAAATAAATATAAAATGACTTTTTAAATATCAGTAAAACAAATCCAGTCATATTCTAACCATAACTGCAAGAAATTAGTTTTTATGAAAATATTGATTTTATATAGGGAATGTAAATACGGTGTAATATTTTAAAAAGCAACAAATGCAATTAATCATATAGATGTACTAAACCACAAAGCATATGATCATCAAAATATATACAAAAAAGAGCCTCTTAAAAAGTCCACTTGGGGCTGGAGCGATGGCTCAGCAATTAAGAGCACTGACTTCTCTTCTGGAGGACCTGGGTTCAATTCCCAGCACCCACATGGTGGCTCACAACCATCTGCTACTCCAGTACCAGGGGATCCGAAGCTCTCTTCTGGCCTCCTCCGGCACCAGGCATACATGTGGTGCACAGACATACATGCAGACAAAACATCCATACACATAAAATTAAAAGGTGTTTTAAAAAGTCCACTCTCCATGCATGGTAAACACACTTGGGAGATTAGGAGAAAGGGATTGCTAAGGCCATGTACACAGCACCTAATAATAATGCCACACCAAATCATTTAAAAAACTGACTTCTTTTGCCTTAAGATAGGGAACAAGAAAAGGGTGTCATTTCTTATAAACTATAATTAATATTAGTGTAGACCCTAGCCAATGTAATATTGGGAAAAAAAAGTAAAAGAGGTGTAAAGTTAGAAACAACCACATACCAAGCTTGTCTATACAGAAAACCCCAAGGTGTCTAAAGATGCCACAAGAACTATTTAGTACTAAGCAAGCTTCAGGTACAAGGTCATTATTCAAAGATGCATTGCACCCCAGCAAAAGACAAGTGCAAACCAAAATACAGCACCAGAAAAAGTCACAGAGGAACCAAGAAAAGGCATGTGTGCCTGAAAACTGAAAACGATTAAATGTAGTGAGAAACAAAGTTAGATGGGCAGNGGCCAGCNCGGTCCTCTCTTGTTATAAAGCACAGTCATTGAGATCTCTGTGCTTGTGAAGGATTAGAAAGACTCACAGTGGGATGGAGCCTAGAAGTCTCTCTCTACACTGAGGGAACTTTAGTGATAACAGAAGTGGTTTGTCAGTTCAATAGGCAAGGAAAACTGGCAAAAAGCTGTGTTAGATCCTTATTACTGCCACTCAGAAAAGCCAACTTAAAATGGATTAAAAGCTTCAATATAAATAATAAAACATTAAATTTCAGTAAAAATCAAAACCACATATGATCTAGAATAGACTTTGGGGACAGGAAAGGACATATAAGATCAAAGTATCTGCTATAGTTATTAATAGCATATTATATATTTTGTTTATCAATAACTACTTTAAAGAAAATTAAAGCAGAGACTGGGAATGTTCTGCTGCTCCATTCCTGGTGTGCATGTCTGGTGTGCCCGAAGCTTGGGTTTGACCCCAGCACCACATAACCAGGCAAGGTAAGGCACAAATGTGATTC
>LZPO01044472.1:85687-103705 GCA_001675575.1 Neotoma lepida | reverse complement strand
GAGTGCTGGGATTAAAGGTGTGTGCCACCACCACCGGGCCTACTGAGGGAATTTATAATTATGGATTCACATCAACCACAATAAATTCCCTCAGTAGAACTCAAGAAATTCTAGTTTGCCTCAAGAATGTGTTAGAATTTGTTTTCTATGTATTCTNTATGGGGAANATTCCCAAAGACCTTGTAATAATTGAAAGATGTAAGTCAGCNCATTCCATGCCCTTCATTTTATTTCCTAAGAGAAACCCACACCANCCAATGTCTACATGGCTTTCTAACAGGTTTGGATGTTTAATGTGGGTATATGGGGTCTGCTTGCGGTTGACCCTAACAGTCATTTTCCTTTTCTACTTAGTGTCTGAAACTTAATTTATGAACAGAAGTCAGATAAGCCCTAAAAGGNTACATGACCCTCTCACAACTCTAAGCGGGAAAGCTTGAGTCTATATAAGCCAAAATGTGTAGAAATCTAAAGAGCTCCCTACAAAGGTAGAACCTCTACCTTCTAATCTGCTTCCTAGAGCCTTGGCTTGGTGAGTCACCCTGGTCTGTGGCAGTTAGAGCTACATCCTGAGGATGCTGCCACAGTCTAGGAAACAGAATCCCCCTGATACTCAGGATGGACCACACTCAGCTCTGGAGCTCTTATGCATGAGAAGAAGGCAGCTTCTCCCTTGTTTTAGCCACTCTGGAGCTTTCCTTGTTTTATTGTTTGAGAATTTCACATTACATATAATCCACTCACCTTCCCTCTCCTCCAATTTTGCCCCATCTCCTCTACCACGATTCCTTTCCAATTCCATAAAGAATACTTAAAAAAATAAAANCCCACTAAATCTACTTAGTGTGCATGGGTGTAGGGCAGTCTACTGGAGCATGCATAGCTTCTCAGGGGCTACNGAANACAACTGACCCTCCCTCCCCCAGCAGCCATCATTGCCAACAGTTCCTCAGCAGATGGTGGANATTCCTGAGCTGCTCCCCCATCCATATTGAGCTCNTAGCTNNCTTGATCTTGTGCAGGTNTTGCGTATNCAGTAGCAACTNCTGTCAGCTCATGTGTGCCANGTGCTGTAGTGACTGGCCAATGCGACCGAAGATGTCCTCACGGACAGAAACCACTGTGGATTTTGCTCTGAATTGCATCTGAGTTGATGTGAATGAAGATACTCAATATAAATCAAAAGCACTAAGTGGTAACTTTATACTTACTAGATACCTATGGTGTCTGGGAGAGGAGATGCTTGGTATCCTTAACNATGAAGGAGATATAGCAAGAAAAGAAAGTAAGAAAAGAAAAGCAACCCAACCTCTAGACTTCCTTCATTCCTTCCTAAGGAAAAACCCTTAAAGCATAATGTTCTAGCTGCTCCAACTCAGATAAATAGCCCTACAGCTCTTCAGTGGGTGCTAAGAATATCAATATGCCAAAAGAAAATTAGAGTCACCTGAATTAGTAATGATGGCTTAGTTCCTTTTTTTTTTTTTTTTCAGAAAAGAGCAGATTGGAGCTGGGGAGACGGCCTGTAGGTAAGGCACTTGCCATGCAAACACAAGGTCCTGAGATCAGGTCTTTGAACCCATGTAAAGCCATGTCTGTACTCTTGGGGCTTCTATGGTAGGGTGGGCAGCAGGGTCAGGAGACTCCCTGGATGCTTGAGGGCCAACTAACCTTGCTCACTCACATGGCAGCGACCAACAACACTTGGACCTTGTCCTGCGGCCCCTACACCTACTCACTTCCGCCTACGTATGNCCCATGAATGCACAAGTGGGACACATCATGTATGCACAAAAGATACAAGATAAAGAAAGAACAGACTATGTTTGCTTTAGTAGCTACCATAGAAACATTTTGATTAAAATGACTTTAGTCTTCTGGAAGATTTCTTTCTCAATAAGTAATCAAAGGAAATTTATAATAGGAAAGAACTTTTTTTTTGGCTTGTAGAATAAGTGAAACTTCACTGCACGTGATTATGCTGATTGAGCCCTGCGCTGATTTTTATGTGAGAATTATTTTGTTAGACTAGTTTTACACTTAACTATTGCAGTAATTTCATTTTGGTCTGCAAAAATTTGTTCTCCATGAGATAAAATAAAACGAAACCACAAAACAATAAGAGAATATAGAAATTTCAAATCATATACTTGAGCCTTGGAGATAACAAATTAAAGTTGTAATGTTTTTCTTTCTTTTATCCTANATTTTCCTTTCCTTTTTCCCTCTCCCTTTCTTCCTTCTTTTCTTTTTCTTCCTTTATTTTAATTTAAATCATATGAAATTCTCACCTGAGTAAGACTCGACACAGACAGGTAGGGAGCCAGTGCTTTCTGGCAAGAATCAGAGGCAGGCCTCCAGGCAACCTGATCTTTAAGCCAAACTCAGATNAATGGGAAACCNATGACAAGTGCGGAGTCTCCTGAGAACTTGCTGACTGTGTGCCAGGCTCCAAACAGAGCTGCAGATAGCAGCAAANTAAATAGTAGCAGCAAAAGGTTAAAGAACAAAGCNNATGGAATAAGTTCCTCAGTGCTGCTTTTTATGTAAGGTAACAAGAGCTCTTCTCTCTAATGCTAGGCCTTCCAGTGCCCCAGCTCTTACTNCTCTGTAATCTTTAAATTTTCAGAATTATCTGAGTCNCATCAGTTATCACATTTTTTTTTCTCATAAAGTTACCAAGAAGGCAAGAACTGTGCCCCTAATTCATGATTTATATAACAGTGTTAATTGCCTGTCATGAGGCCTAGGACACAGTAGGCCATGTTGGGTCAACAGGCAAATGNGAGGAAGAAANAAGGGTCTAGAAAACAAAAGTCNGTCAGTTCGAGGCTAGCCTGGTCTACAGAGCGAGTTCCAGCATAGCCAGGGCTACACGGAGAAACTCTGTCTTGAAAAACAAAAAACAAAACAAACAAAAAACAGAATTCAGAAGAAGGTATGACTAGGCACATAATAGGCAAGGCATATTTAACCATANATCACCTTTAATTACCTCCTTCAGCCCTCTAAAATCAGGAGAGAGTAGGGTTTGTTTGGAAGAAAGGGAGAAAAAAAAATCAAAGGGAAAAAACACTAAGGAAATGTGAATTAGGCTGCTGAGAAATTTGGCCAAATTGGCTGATACTTAAACACACTCTACACACACAGACACACACACACAGAGACACAGAGACACACAGACACACAGACACACAGACACACAGACACACAGACACACAAACACACACACACACACAGACACACAGACACACAAACACACACACACACACAGAGCATCTTCTAATACCCATAGCTGTCCAAATGGAGCAGACAAAAAGGGTTACTCTGGTAGGTTGTAGAAGTTACACAATAATAACACCCACATTTCTGACCCCAAGCCTGACAGTGGCCCTCAAAAGCGGCCTTCTCATGTGGCAGGGTAAGGCCCAGGGACTGCACTGGAGGTGGATGAATTTGCATTTTCTGCTGACTTTTCTCTCTGGCTGTGGACTCTGGCTGATGAGTAACAGGACACCTGGAGGCTGGACAAGAAAGAGGAAGAGGAGGAAAAAGGGCCTCCTTGTCTAGAAAGTGAGTCANACCTGGGGTAAACCACAGGCTTGTCATTCATTTTCCTACCTAGGAACATAAAGCTCATAAAATACAGCCACAAAAAAGAGAGGGCTAGAGAAATGATAGAACATGTGACCCNTGTCACTATAGCTATTGGTGTTCTCTTCCAGGCTCCCAGGACAAAAGCTTCTCCACTGTCACCTGCTGGAAGAGATGCAGCCATGTGATTCTCTCCGTCAATAAAAGTGACACAAGTAACATTGAAACTGTGATGAGTCATCATTAAACATCTATCAGAACGAGTAAAAAAACCAAGGGCAACTCATGTGGAAAGTGAAGAAAGACCACCCATCCACCTCCTCAGGGATGTAACCTGACAGGGCACTCTGGGGCACATTTGGTGATTTCTTGTAAAGAGTGGTGTTCCCTTGTCACTAAAAAGCATTCGATGTTATATCTGTGTCTCTGTTTTTTTTGTTGTTGTTTGTTTTGTTTTGTTTTGTTTTGTTTTGTTTTTGAGACAGCGTTTCTCTGTGTAGCTTTGCGCCTTTCCTGGAACTCACTTGGTAGCCCAGGCTGGCCTCGAACTCACGAGATCCGCCTGCCTCTGCCGCCCGAGTGCTGGGATTAAAGGCATGCGCCACCACTGCCCGGCCTGTGTCTCTGTTTAACCACCCACAGACCCAAGGACCCTTGATTCCTACGCTGGGTCCTCACAAAGCGATCATCTGTGTACACACACATTTTCCGTTTCTGAGATAATCACCCAGGAGTACAACAGCTGTCCTGTCCTAAAACGTTGAATCTCATAAGACAAGCAGTAGCCCACACGTGATAAAGCTGTACACACAGAATGTGCACTTACATGGAAATAAATGGAAGTAAAACTGGGAAAATCAAGAAAGAATCAGATTGTACCAATGTCAATCTTCTGGTTATGATGTCGTTATGTTTAGCAAAATGTTATCACTGGAGGAAACTGAGTTGTGTCTATGAAGGGTCTCTCTGCTGTATTTCTTTTAAGTNCATAGGACTATGATAGTGTCAATTTAAGGTGTGTGTGTGTGTGTGTGTGTGTGTGTCTTTATGAGAGTGTGGAATGATCAAATAACAATAAGTAAATGACACACCATCAAAGTAAAGCAAACCCTTCAAAGATAATTCTGACCATTCTAGATTTCTGTCTTTTATCTGTGTTTATTTTCAATTTTACACTTGTTTACTCTTGAGCCCTATCCCCTAAAGAACCTTGTTTTCCTTTTTAAGGGTTAAAATTATTCATGCAAATAATGTTGAATTAGAAAAGATTGAAAAAAATGCTGAAGTAAAAATGAGACAAATAAACAATTTACATCCAATCCCATCACGCAATGGTAATTTGAATAATATGCTATGAAAAAATATACCATAATAGCGGCTGAGAGATGGCTCACTGTTAAAGTGCTTGTCACACAAGCTTTAGAGCCTGAGTTATGATCCCCAGCCTTCTTGTGAAAAAGCAAGATGTGGCAGCAAATTCCTGTAATCCCAGCACTGCGGAGACAGCATCAAGACGATCCCTGGAGCTCACTGGCCNACCAGCCTGGCTGAATCAGCAAGTTCTTGCTCGGTTCAATGAGAGACTAGCTCAAAAAATAAGGTAGAAGGGCTGATGAGATGGCATAGCTGGTAGAGGCGCTTGCCATGCAAGCCTGGTGACCTGTGTTCTACTCTCAGAACCCGTGTAAAGGTGGAAGAAGAGAACCAACTCCACAAAGTTATCCCCTGACCTCCACATGTGCGCTACNACCTCCGCATGTGCGCTACGGTACGTGCACACACAGCTTCATATCAGAACTGAAGCAGAGACTTGCTGGCTTGCTCTTCATGGCTTGCTCAGCCCACTATGTTATGACATCCTGGACAGCCTGCCCAGAGGTGGCACCACCAACAATGAGCTGGGCCCTCCCACATTGATCACTAATTAAGGAAATGACCCAAGGCTTGCTTACGGGCTAATCTTGTGGAGACATTTTCTCAGTTGTGGATCCCCTTTCTAGATGATTAGTTTGTGTCAGCTTGACAAAAGGAATTAACCAGGACAACACACTATAAACGTGCACACACACACACACACACACACACAAGAAATATGCCAAAAAAATTATAAACCTGGTGGTGGTGGTGCCGGAGGCGGCAGCGAGGACAACTGCCTTTAATCCCAGCACTCAGGAGGCAGAGGCAGGTGGATCCCTGCCTCTTTGAGGCCAGCCTGGTCTACAGAGTGAGTTCCAGGACAGTCAGGGCTACACAGAGAAACCTGGTCTCGAAAAACAAAACCAACACACACACACAAAAGAAATATGTCATAATAGTTATTCTTAGTTTTTACATTTTTATTATAATTAATGAGCAAGTGGATGTGTTTATTAATTTTGTATGTGTGTTGGCATGAGTGCGCCAGCATACTTGTGGAGTCCAGAAGACAACTGATGGGATCCAACCCTTTCTTTCCATGTGGGTCATCAGACTTGGCAGCAAGCTCCTTTACTCACTGAAGGCTCCAGTTTTATAACTCATTTTCCCTAAATAATTAGTATTTTAGAGGCCACCAAGATGGCTCTGTAGGTAAAAGGCTTATTGTCCAAGCCTGACAATCTGAGTGTGATCTTTGGAAGCTGTGAAAAAGTTGGATGGAGTGGTTCACTCCTGGAAGGTGGTCCCCTGACCACTACATGTGCATCATGGCACATGTGCACCCCAAAGATACAAATCACTCTCTTTAAAAGTTTCTATTTTATTTATAACACTGTTCCTACGTGTTAAGATCAGTAGGTGGCATCAGTATCAACACCTGGGTTATATGACAAGCTATAGTTCTGTGTTTATGCAGATGCTGCNTGCTCTGTTTCCTCGGAATCATTGCAGTGCAGGGAGATAGCATCTTGGAATTTCAGACACATGAAAATGTGGCTGTTACTTCTACCCAGATTGATTCCCAGTACCAAATAAACAGGGTATGATGGGACTTGTGATTTCAGCACTTGGGAGGTAGACACAGGGGATCAGAAGTTCCAGGTCACCCTCAGTTACATAGCAAGTTGAAGACCAGCCTGGGATACATGTCAAAAACAAAAAAGGAAGCTTCAGGGATTGCTCCTTCTGGATTTCTGTGTGCCTTGCTAGACCCCTAGGTCTGAGGAGTCTGTGCCCTCCAAAGTTCCCCAATATATAACAAAGTAACGAAGGTGACTATGTAATTGTGTATGTTTCAGATCTCAGCCTGGGGATGCCATAGGAGAGCAACAGCCTTCTCTATGTGGAAGGGATGCCACGGGCAATGCCACATGCCTGTGAAGAGTCGCTATTCCTTCTGTTCCGGGAGAGGTTGCTTTTAGCACTGAGTAGCACCTGATGGGCCCAGAAACCAGCTCACACTAGTTCAAAGGCCTGCCTTGCACAGCTGATGTGACAATGTTGCCTTCAGTGGACCACGTTTATCTGCATTTTCCTTTTACATATCAGTGTATCCTTCTGCAGGAGGAGACTTGAGTGCACGGAGATGATTCTCCTCAAGCTCTGCTGCTGTCTTCTCACTCTGATTTGCTTTACCATGAAGTCAGAAATGACGTTCTCTCTTTGGCAGAAGACACCCTGAGCCAGCCTCAGGGCATATGGTGGTTGGCACCTACTCTTAGAAATCTGAAGCCAGCTCATCAGGTTTTTTTCCAAGCTGAACTGGGGTAGACACTCAAACAATTAGGTTGCCAGGCTAATTTAAAACATGATAGCAAACAGATTTTAGCATGCAAGAAGTAAAAAAAAAAAAAAAAAAAAAAAACAAAACTTTTTTTCTCAGATGGAAAGTAAAGCAAGAAGTTTCACAGGATATTATTTGGAACGTAAGAAGAAAGAAGATTGGGGCTGGTGAGGTGGCTTAGTGGATAAACATGCTTGCTGGTAAGCTTGAAGACCCAAGTTTGATCCCCGGGTCCCACACAGTGAAAAGACCGAGCCAACTCCCGACTCAAGTTGTCTTCTGACCTCCACACCTGCACTATGGCATGCACAGCCCCCAGCAAAATAAATAAATAAGTATAGTAAAATCCTTTTAAAGAAAAAAAGAACGGTAGATCTCGTGATAGCTTTGGCAGCTACAGACCACTGGGTGATGGAAGAGAGAGTTCAGACTTGGCCTTTCAGTGCTCTGTACCCTTTAGCATAGATATCAGGAGAGCAAGAGTCTCCAAATGGTGTCCCAGGTCATGTCTCTACCAAGAGAAAGCAATGTTGGACATATTTCCAAGAGACACGCTGTTTCTGTCCAAGTTGCTCATCGGTCCTCACGATGGCCACAAATGTCTCTTTGCAGGCTGTGCTACAGGAGCAGAGTCCAAGGCTCCAGCTTATACAGAGTGCAAGAGTCAGGGGGAGAATCCTCCCAGCTACCCTTGAGCAGTGCTTCATGGAATAGAAGGAAGAGAGGCAGATGCTCCACCGCACACAGTGGCATTTGTTGACTACACTTCCTTCTCTGGCTCACCCCTGATTTCATCTCTACAGATGAGAAGGCTTGGCCTCTGAAAATGTAGCTTCTTTATATACACACTGATTCATCTGCAAGGAAGGTTGATGTTGATAAAGGATTTTTTTTTTGCTCCCAAAACAACAGGATTTCAAAACCACATAACATTTTTCCTTCAAGATGATTTTTAGACATTACTTCACTAAACTAACACCTACAAGAGACCAGTAAACACAAAAGTAGAGTGCTGGAAGCTCCGCCCACCTGCCTTATCAGTGTGATACTGTGGAATGTAGACTGGAAGGAGGTAGGCAGCCCCCTGCTCCAGGGGTGTTTATTTGATTTGGGAGTGTCTCTTAAGGCTTCTAAAGTTCATGCTCTCAGGTGGAAAACGGAGAGTCTGAATCAAATCATTTGTATGGAACCTTTTAGTTCTTTAAGTCCTGTGGAGTTCTGAAGTGAGACAGAGTCCTTAGTAAGACAGGTAGGGACCCATCTTCGCATCTTTATCATCTGGGCCTAACTGTCACAACAGGCTTTGTTTCCTTCTGGAAATCCAAATTCCCGGAATGTGTGCACCAATTGCCCTTTCAGTGACTGAAATTCTCCCTCAATCAAAAAGATCCCCCAACAGTTCATCCCAGCACTACAGCGTGAGTCCTGCCGGAACTGTTTAGAAGCATCAACAGATATCACCATCCCAGGAAGGAGACCACTGCAGGCACATGGTGCCCAGGCAGAATCTCAGAAGGCCAGAGGTGGCCCTGGATGGGGTTGGTGTACCACAGACGTGGGGGAGGTGGGCATAATGAGATCTCTGACCAATAGGAGATGAGAAATATGAGGACTTCTGAATAGGACTGCTTCTACCGCTGCTTGCGCAGAAGACTTTTCAAGAAGCCATTGTTTTCCTGTGGTTTCTTTCCAGATGTCTTTGCAAGACTGAGCAAGTGCTGTGTTTGTCCTTGGAGTTCTAGCCAGGCTGGCCACACACTCCTATGTAGTTGTTCTTCCTTATTCTCTGCCTTGTTTCTCTTTTCCCTGGAATCCTACCCTATAAACAAAAACATTAAAATTGCACCTCAGTTTCTGTTTTCTATAGAGCCTGGGCTAGGACATTGTAATAGGAGCACCCACAGAGAGCAGACCTCCAGAGACAAGCTTGGGTCTCCACTGCTGGTGGTAAACCATCAGACCACCACCTCTGGTCTGCAATGATAATACAACAGCTAAAATACCTATCTGGCTTTGATTGACATATGGCGTAGGCAGAAGCCAAGATATTGTCATTTGAAGTGGTTGTTACTATATATGATCAGCACAGGGAAAATGATGGCAAGGAAGGTTTTATGTGGAAGCTGTTTTTTGATGACATTGGGATATTTGCAAAAATGAGTAAGAAACCCAAAGGAAGCAAATTACCTGCTTAAAAGACTTTGCGAAAGCCTGGGGGTCTCCATGAAAGTCTTTAAAATCTTCCTATCTCCTGCAGCTGCAGAGCAAATGGGAAAGAAAATCATGTCCAGGATTGCATGTTGTAACGTGGTAAATCTATAAGAGGAAAAATGCACAGCCTCCAAATGGCTCCCAGGTCAAAGTGAGGGCTGATGAGAGAGAATGGGTGCCTGGCACGGGGACAGTTGGTGGCTAATCTTGAATATTCAGCTTCCCCTGCCTTCCCTGGAAACTAAACAAAGGCTTCACTTACAGCAGTGGTTCTCAAGCGTCCTAATGCTGTGACCACTTAATACAGTTCCTATGTTGTAGTGACTCCCAACCATAAAATTATTTTGTTGCTATTTCATAACTGTAATTTTGATACTGTCGTGACTCATAATGGAAATATCTATTTTCTGACGGTCTTAGGTGACTCCTGTGAAAGGGTCATTTACCCTCCCCCCGCTGCCCCCCAAAGGGGTCGCAACTCACAGGTTAAGAACCTCTGACTTAGAGGCTATGTGATAAGAAGTCCTATATGATTATATTTGTTCTCATCTAGGTCTGACTGCTGCTGTAACTCATGGCCTCCAGGCTAGCAGTCATGGCAGAATCTCAGAAGGGTCTGGCTGGGCAGGTGAGGCCTGTTCAGCAGGAATTATGATGATAGCAAATGTATAATGAATGACACTGCTAGGAGATAAATAGACAGCCAAGTAGAATGTTGAGTTCTCTCTTTCCTTTAACACACACACACACGCACAGGCACACACACACACACACACACACACACACACACACACACACGTAAATAAATGCAATAAAAAATAACTTTAAAAGGGGCTGGAGAGGTGGCTCAGTAGTTAAAAGCACATACTGGTCTTGTAGAGACCTGAATTTAAGTCCCAGAAAACATCTCTGGCAGTCTCTAGCTCCAGGGGGACCTGATGCCTCTGGCCTCCATAGGAACCTGCACTCATGTGCACAGACCCNCACACACACACACACACACACACACACACACACACATACAGAGAGAAAGAAATTTTTTAGTCAAGGAGACAACATGATCTGTCCTTTGAATGTCAGCCAGCTCCTCACCGCGACAACCTAATGTCGTACAAGGGGACCAAGAAGACACTGTGGCAAAAGTGGAAAGTAAGAGTGAATACAACACGGATGGGCTCTGACTCACAGGTTCTTCCTGCTGCTGCTATGGATTCTCACCCTGCAGGGCGAGAGACTCATGCAGAACTTCTAAGATGGCCAGTTTTGGAAAAGCCCGCTAACCAGCTGGTGGCAAGTCACTACATCAGATCCCTTCCACCTCTGAGAGAGCAGAGACTCCTAGTCACCTGCAGTGACACAATGGGGAGATGCTGCCTTCCCTGGCCACAGTGTCGCCAGTGCACCAGCTAGAGACCCACAGAATGCCTGATGTGCTATTGCTGTGTACGTGGCATTTCCTCAGAAGAAGGGACCCATTTTATAGAGAAGGAAAGGCAAGAATATAAAGTTGACTAGTTTTAAAATATATTCCTATCACTTTAAAGTAATTGGAATGAACTAGGAGGTCAGGAAAAGGATATCACCTGTCAGGTTGAGCAGGGCATGGGTGTGATGGCATAGAAAGGTGAGATATTAGACAGATAGGTGATAGATAGTTGATGACAAGACAGAGATAGATAAATAGACATGTCTTAGTTGCATTTCTGTTGCTGAGATAAAATACTCTGTCTGACAAGAACAACGTTTAGGTGAGGAAGGATTTATTTTACCTCAAAATCCTAGGTTGCAATTCTTCATATCAGGAATGTCAAGGAAACAGGAACTTAAAAGTTAGTCCCATCACACCAACAGACAAGATCAGACAAAAATGAATGCATCTGTGTTTGTCTGCCTGTGTTTAGCTTGATTTCTCCACTATTGCACAGCTCAGGACCCCTTGCATAGGGGATGGTGCTGCCTACGGTAGACTGGGTCTTCTCATATCCAATAACTTAGTTAAGACGACTCCCCACAGACATGTCCACAGGCCAAACCAATACAATCCTTCGGTGAGATTCTAAAGTATGTCAATGATGGTTAAAGCTACCACAGATAGAGGATGAGAGAAAGTAAAACAATAAACAGACAAATAGATGACAGATGAGGATGTCTCTGCTAAGAAAGCTTGAGAATTTGAGCTGCCCAGCCCCATGAATTTAGTCTCTGGTACTAGTTTCCAGAGTGGAAAGATATCTGCTCTAGGTTTCATTGAGCTTGGGGATATATTTAACAACTCTTTGCACCACGTGTAATTGATGATGAGTCCCTTGAGGGATGAGAGTCCCTGCCACACCCAGGGCATTCCCGGGGGCTTTGATAACTTCTGTGCTCAGCAGTGTCTATCAAAGGATAACTGCACAAAAGTGACTTGATAAGACTCAGGCTCTGAAGGCAGAAGCCCCTCAGGGATGGAGACCTGTCATCACACCAGACAAGCAATAAAACTGAGCAAAATTAGGTAAGAATGAGAAAAATCAAGTTGGGTGGATGAAATAGCTGCGACCCTTGGGGCAGCTGCAACGGCAGACTCGGTAACCGCACCTGCTGTCTCCAAACCTTTGATGGCTTACCCCAAGCCTTTGAGGACTTACCACAGATGTTGACTCAACAGGGTGGACCCAGTCCACTTTTGGGAGAAGGAAGTCCCGTGAGATCTGGATAGCAGGTCCAAGTGGCACAGGGGAAGGTTTGCAAAAGGCTTTGTCTCCCTCATTTTCTTTTTTCTTTTTAGAGTGCATAATGCAATTGCGTCATTTCCTCCTTCCCTTTCGTCCCTCTAAACTCTCCCATATGCCCTTGCTTGCTCTCTTTTAGATTTATGGCTTCTCTTTTTGCTGATTATTATTACATGCTTGTATGTATGTGTATATACATATATATCACTAAATATACCCTGCTCAGGCTATACAATGTTACTTGTCCATATGTCTTCAGAGCTAACCATTTGGTGTTGGATAACCAATCAGTGTGCTCTTCCCTGGGAGACTATTTCTCCCGCTCTCTGCATTCCTTAGTTACCTGTGGTTCTTCGCTTAGGGTTGAGGCTTCCTGCTCAGCGACCCCACTCCACCTATGTCAGTATCATTATTGTTGCTCTTGCTCAGCTCATGTTTAGGCCGTCATGTTGGTGAGGCTTTGTGGGTATGAACCCCCCCCCCTTGTAGATATAAGACGAATCTTAAAAGGTCTTCTTTATAGAAAAATCCCAGAGCCAGATAATGGGGTAAATTCTGAATGATCAGAGAGACAGAACAAGCCACAGCCAACCTCACCTTGCCAACTCCGAAGCTGATCTTGTTTCCTCAGACTGAAAGCCTCTGAGTCCTCTCCCGAATGGGTCTCAGCTGAACTGCTGCTCAAAGCCTCAAAGCTTAAAAGCCTGAAAAGTCTCTAGTTTTTGGTCCTCATGTCTTATGTACGTTTCTGCTTCCTGCCATCACTTCCTGGGATTAAAGGCGTGTGTCCTTCCTAAGCAAAGACATGGGATCTCAAGTGTTGGGATTAAAGGTGTGTGCCACCATGCCTGGCTCTGTTCCCAGTGTGGCCTTGATCTCACAGAGATTCAGATGGATCTCTGCCTTCCTAGTGATAGGATTAAAGGNGTATATGCCACCACTGTCTAGCTTCTATGTCTAATCTAGTGGTTGTTCTGTTCTCTGACCCCAGATAAGTTTATTAGGGTGCACAATATATCAACCACACCCCCTCTTCTTTATGCTGCCTGTGAAAAGAGAGTATCTCACAGAGGGTAAAAGAATCATGCACACCCTCAGACTCTGTCTTGAGGACTCTGTCACCAGGAAGAGAGCAGAGGGGTTCCTGGGAATCCTAGCTGCCCTGTATAACTAAAGACGTCTCTGACATGAGGGTGTAGGGTGATTCCAGTCAGATCTGCAGTCAATTGCTCTGTCCCTGAGCTGGACCTGCTGGAGCCATGTCTGGATTCCAGCATCAGTTCTTGGAACAACAGCCTGTGAGTGCGGCCCCGAGGGTGTAAATTGGCCAGGAATCTCAAGTTCTCTGAAGGAACATCAAAGCACGCTGTATGTACCGAGGCTGCTCATCAAGTTCTTCCAAAAACTGCAGCGTCACCAAGGATGGAGCAGATCTCCTGCCAAGCAGACAGCTGCTTGGAGCTGTAATGCTGAGTGAAGCAGAGAAGAGAAAAATGGTTACCTTTGCATACTCTGTTCATGCTAAATAAAACTGGTGTGTGTGTGTGGGGGGGTGTTGTGATACAGTATGGGCATGTTTGTATACATGAGACAGTGGTCCAGGCTAAAGCAAAGAAGAAATTTTACTTTTCCCCCCGCAAAAGAACCAAGAAAGGCCAAGTGGGAAGACTCCAGAAAGAGCACAGCTACACACGAGCTTGTTGAGATGTGAGCCTAAGGGGAGGAGAAAAGAGGGCTCAAACTCTGTTCACTCTGGAAATCTCTAGGCTGCTGAGCCACTGGATTGAGAGTCAGATGGCTGGAAGGGTTGTCCTTGGAGAAAGACAGTAAAAATAATGACCCAGGGTCAGAGAAGCATCCAGTGTGTGGAGGCCAGGATTCAAGGAGCTAACCTGGGTGTTTCTGCACAGTTTGGACCACCCTCATTTTTGTATTCTAAGCACACAAGTATGTGATCAGCTGTAAGAAGACTCAACATTAATACTTGAGTGACAAGTAGTTATTTCGAAAAATTGTGGATAAATTGCTTTAAGCATTCAAAGATTCAAACTTTAACAGGCTGATAGTTCTAGTAAAAATCTTTTTTCCCTGTTAGTTCTATACATGCATATAAAAGTACATATGTGTATAGATAAGATGGAGATTAGAGGGGAGGGAGGGGAAAAGAGAGAGAGAGGAGAGCACCAGTGTCCTAGTCATGTGGGCTTGAGGCCCAGGAAAGGGGTGTGGCCGAAGTGTGAGAGTGGTCTGTTGGCAGGATGCTTGCTGCCTTTGTGGGAGGGGAAAGAATTCAGCATTTGTTTTTGTTTGTTTTGTTTTTCTTCTATTTAGCCTTTCAACTAGTTGGATGAAGCCCACCTATATAATGGAAATAATCTTTTCTCAAAATCTGATTTAAATGTTAGTTGCATATTAAGAAATATCCCAACAGAAACACTTAGAATGGTATTTGACTAGATGGTGTAAACAGGACGTGAGTCTATGTAACTGGATTTTCATTTGTTTTCCTGCACTAAGACACTGAGTGCATTTGCTGAATCTGGGAGAGGAAAAACGTGAATGCTTTGACTAGATTACTAAAGAGCACCTTTAGAGTGTATAAACGGATTTGTTCTCTGTGCTGTCCCCCCACAGCATCTGGTCCTGAATGTCACAGGCCAGCTAACATCCTAAAGTTTGTGCTGTTTAGTTATAAGGTGACAGTTTTTCTGGCTTTCCTAGGACTTTCGGGATGTTGACATTAAAACCTCCATGCTCACAGAACCCCTCCTGTCTTGGGAAAACTAGGATAAAGATTGCTATAATGTGCCATGCTAAACTGTCCCCCACTTCCCTCCAAGCGCCAAGAAATAAGATGATTATTGTTTGAGCAGATGGAAATCACCTTCCGAGGTTGCTCACCCTCACTGGCAGAAATGCTAAAATAAGCAGATGGCCAGCCACTGTTGCCCCTATGTGGCTTCCTCATTTGTGAGGGCTAGTCAAACACTTCATGCGCTGTCCTGGTGATTTCCCATCCAACATCAGATCTGCTTCTGCGGCCTCTCTAAGGGGTTCATGCCCTTTCATCAGATACTAAGCAAGGCCTGTGATTGGCTCTGGTCTCCTGTAGGTCATAGGAGCACCCATGACAACAGGGTGGGGTCCTTCAGGTCTTCAGAGCCCTCCTGCCTGGCCATAATATTCCATCTGAGCAAAGACACAGAACTGTCACCTTCATGTGGCATTTGTTTGCTTCCTGGACCCATTCACTCAACCGATATGTAGAAGTAATTGGAGTCTTCTAAACTTAGTTTGGCGCCATACATAAGAGCCACAATGTCTCGGGAAAATGCCTGAGTGGGGAGATAGGATGGCGCTGATGTCTTGGGGGACCCCCCCCCCCCGTTTCTGTTGGCCAAAGCAGCACCCTTTTCATTTATTTTCAGATTGGGCACCCACACCAAACTGCTCCAAGAAAGTATGTGTTCTACTGAAAATGTGTTAGATAAATACAGGATAAAGAATATGTAGAATGCTTCTCTCTGTAAACCTGATTATGGATCCTTTAAACTCGAGTGTTAAAATGAACCCACTCTCACTATCTTCAACTACACAAAATCTTTCCTATCCTTTCCAAACACAGAATCGCTCTAGCTTCCTGCCCCCTTTAAATGTAAGGAGAGAGACCTTTCAGGTCAATTCAAGCACTGTCATTTTCTGACTGTGTGACTGTGCCAGGTGAGCTGCAGCTGTTGGAGCCTCGGTTCTCTGTGGGTTCTGTGAGGAGCACGTGAGCTAGTGCATGTAGAGTGTAGAGTTCCTGCCTGAAGGATGGCTCACAGTACAAGCCCCGTTCTGTGTCATTGTCCACTCTGTACTCTCCTCTCTCTCCGCTCTCCTACAGTCCACTTTGTTCTGGTTTGGGGAGCCCCTCATGTTCTGGCACAGAGATGCTGAGGAACTACTGAAGAGATGCTGTGAGCTTAGGGAGGGATGGCAGGAAATGGCAACTTACACTGCCATGCTGCCGCCATGTCCCCTCCCCTGCTTTGGATTTGAAGTTCCACTTTCTTTAATGCCATGGTCCTGTCGCAGCCTGGGTTCAGGTCCTGACACAGAGAAAGGGTATTGGCACAAAGCGATGAATTGTCCGATTCCCAGATGAATTTCACACAAGTGGCTGGCCCCAAATGGCTCTAGCTGTCTTTATTTATACATCAAAAACAAGCATATTTTTCCATACTAACAAGTTTTTCCCCCATCCTCCATNGTTAACCTCTGGTAAAATATGTTAAATATATTCCCCCCAAAACTTTTACATCAAAATATCCTTTAAACCAAAACAACACATCACTTTGCTAGCTTGGCCAACTATGGAGCCAGGTATAGCCCGTCTTTACAAAACTAAAAGGTGATTGTCTTAGGCACACATTTTCGAGAACAGCCATATCGTTCAAAACTTAACAAAGCAATTTACAGAAATAGGGGTGAATTGCCTCCAGACAGCTCCCAGGGTCTGGAGTAACAGCTGGTATCCCCAGACAAGAAACCTGAGATGCATCAGCACCCAAAGAATTTTAGGGGAAAATATTCAAGAAAAAATGGGGTTTCCAGGAATGATTGCATCTGTCCCAGGCGTGACTGACAAAGTGACACTAAAAACTGCCAAGAGAATTATCAATACTATAAGAGAGAAGAGAGTGTGCAGGTCGAGTGGTCCCAGCAGTATTCTGCGCTGTCCCAAAGTCCACTGGTCCCTGCTGAGTGAGACTATCCCCGTGGGCTTTTGCCTCATCTGGAGACCCCTTGGATAAGCACTCATATACTGGTCTGAAATGAGGCTGCACAACTCCCAACACTTTTATACCTCCCCCTCACTCATCTCAGTTGGCTTTCCACTGCTGCAATGAATCACCACGACCAAAAGCAATTTGGGAAATAAAAGGTTTATTTCAACTTACAGTTTATATTCCTTCATGGAGGGAAGTCAGGGCAGGAAGTCAGGGTAGGAACTAAAGCAGAAACTGCAGAGGGGTACTGTTTACTGGTTTGCTCTCTGTGGTTTGCTCCGCCTGCTTTCTTAAAGCACCTAGGATAACCTGCCAAGATGTGGCACTGCCCACAAGGGAGCTGGGCTCTCCCATAACAATCATGAATCAAGGAAAGAGCCCAGAGTTGCTTAAAGATCAATCTGATGGTGGCAATTCCTCAAATGACATTCCAAAACAAAACCAACGAGCACACCCTTGTGTGTGTGTGTGTGTGTGCGTGTGTGTGTGTGTGTGTGTGCTCAATTGTGTGTGGAAGCCAGAGGTCAACCTCAGATGGCTTCTAGATTACCTTCCATCTTATTTTTTTTGAGACAAGGGTCTGTCACTGAACCTGGTGCTCACCAATTTTGCCAGCAAGCCCCTGGAATCCACCTGTGTCCACCTATCCCCAGCACTAGGGTTACAGGTGTGCACTGCCACACCCCGCCTTTACATGGGTGCCAAGGATCTGAACTCAGGTCCTCAGGGTTGTACAGCAAACATTTTACCCACCGAGCCATCTCCCCAGCCCTGAGTCTGCACCCAACTGTGGTCTTGTTTCCCTTCTGTTGTTTTGGCTTTTTTTTGCTGTTTTGGAGGACTGTCATCTAGCTGCCAAATAAACCACAGACAGAGGCTTACTATTACTTATAAATGCCCAGCCTTAGCTTGGCTTGTTTCTAGCCAGCTTTTTTAAATTATCCTGTCTATCTTTTGCCTCTGGGCTTTTTCCTTTGACTCTTACTCTGTGGCTGGCTGTGTGGCTGTGTGACTATGTGGCTGTGTG
>LZPO01044471.1:315830-327519 GCA_001675575.1 Neotoma lepida | reverse complement strand
TAAAAAATAGAAAAACCACATATCTAGACAAAAGTAGTATCTCACAAAAATTTGAAAACATTGCAAAAGAATTTAGCATTCATGCTATCCTTCCTATGCTAACACACTTCTCTATTACTAATGAATAGAGTAATTTGTAGTAGTTCAGCTAATGAGTATAAAATAAATTACAGAATTAGAACATCAAGTACAAGTCACAGAGATAGATTTTTGTTTATATAGATTTACAGCAATCTAGAAACTTCAAAAGTCATCTTTTGGCTACTTCCATATAGAACTTTCATTTCTGAAAAATATGAAGGTGTACTTTCTGTCTAGAGTCTTGACAGTGACCCTTTATACTGCAATTCTTCCCTTTTCTACCCAGATTTCTGGAAATTTCTGTAAGATGGGTTTGGCTCAAAGTACCCCCCCCTCCATTTCTGCCCAATGGTGTTCATGCTGCAATTCAGAATTCTGTCACAAGATGGCACCATTGAACCTCATTATTGGGGAGGGTGGGGGAGAATACTGCCCTGTTTTAACTATACATGACTTGAAAGTAGGAGGACTATTTGCCAGGGAGGAAATAACCAGTGAGAGGTGGGAAGGCGAAGAGGGGAAGAGTAGTAAACAATTTAATATGAGCAAGGCACAACGATACATAAGTATATCAACTAAATTCATTATTTTGTGTTTAAAAGAATAATTGAAAAACAAAAATACAGCACATGAATTTTATGTGCTAGTATGTCATACAAGAAGAAAAAATATCTCAATTATGATCTAGCTTATAATTTTACATACAGAATAATTCCAGGACTGTTCAAAAAAATCTTTAACGAGGGTAAACTCATTTCAGCACATCCATGGCCTGAAATATCAGGTAGCTCCATCCTGTCTTGGCAGTAGCATGTAGGAAGGTATTCTTCAGTACAGTGCAGGTAGGAAGTGATGGAGAAAGGATGGGGATGTCAAAAATGAGGTCTTGGTAGCTGTGTCCATAATGTCCCAGAGAGGGGTGGAATGAGAGGGGATAGAAGACAGTCTGAGAAATCTGTACAGATAGGGGTGATTGATGTATGATAATTTTCTTTCTCTTTGATCATAAAAAGGTGCCATCTTTGACTTTGTCTTGGTAGTCATGGCAACCAGAACAGAACAATACATTGCTAGCCAGGCTTTTGTTGATGGTAATGCAGCTCTTAGCATTCCCTAGGGAGAGTCTGAAGACCCTGGGCTGGGATTCTAGGTATAATCCCTTCTTTAGTTGGAAATTATTTTACAAGATACTAGAGTGTTTAAGATAAATACAAGACAGATTAAAAGCAGGGTTTCATGATGCAGTGTCCATGAGGTCACCATCCCCGACTGGGTGGAATTTTGCCTTGAAATTAACCCCTAACCTATGCTTTGGTCTCATCAAGTTTTACTTTGGGAAATTGATCTTTTAATCCTCATACCTAGGCTCTCAGGTAGTCATTGTTACTTCAGGTAAGGGTCTGGCTCAGCAAAGTGCATTATCAATTATTTCTAGGAAAATGTCAAGTGGACACTAAGGTCAACTTGGAGGAGTTTCTACTGGGAAAATTCAAAACAATTTGTGGATCAAAACACATAATGATATTAACAGGACAAGTCTTTTAAAAATGAGAGCTTGAGTCATATTGATAAATTCATTAATAAGTATATTTTAAATAAGAGAGAAGTGAAAACCTTACACTAATTATTCTAGAAGGGCTAGCAGTGTAGGAAATGCAACATTTAACACCTGTATTAGTAATAAATGATTCAGATAAGAATCCTAAATGGAAGCTCTAAACTATCTGCGCCATATCACACAGCAGTCATTTTGTTACCATGGTAACCATGCTAGCCAGAAGAGATGAGGAAAAACAACCACTAACCACCCCAATCTTGACTTTAGTACGAGCTAGGAACACATGCAAACTGACATGATGCACAGTAATTAACACCATGTATCCCTTAGTCCCCTTACACAGTAAACAGGGCTGGAAGCTTCAGTAATACATATATTAATGCATACACAAAACCCCACATGTTATTCTCCCCTCCCTTGCTTCTTTCTCTCTCTCGCCCTCCCTTCTTCTCTTTCTTTCTTCCTCTCCCTGCCCCAAGATACCAGAAATTCATAGAGAAATTCAAATTGCTGAAGGGTAAAAACGAAATGCCATATAATCAATACATTCAATTCTGAAAGTATATATATTTAAAATAAAAAACTCTTTTATAAATTTTTTTCAGAGCTATACAGATGGCTCTGCAATTAAGAACAAATATTGCTCTTGCAGAGGACTTAAGTTTGGTTCTCAGCATCCAAATCAGGTGGCTAACAACTGCCTCCAGGGAGGTCGATGCTTCTGGCTTCTGTGGCCATCTGCACTCATATGCATGCACGTGATTAAACATTAATCGTTTAAAAAAAGAAATAACTTTTTTTGCAGAGACAATCTATTGCATTGACTCTAGGACATTTTTCTTCTTCTTTAATTACCATATGTTGCCAAGAATCTAAAAGGCAAAAGAGAAGCATAAGCAACTGCCATTATCAATTACCTTTTCATCACAAAGTACCCTGAGATTTTAACTGCACATGTTCTTCAATAACTACTGTCAAGAATTTGGCTGCTGAAAAGTCAATGAAAGGAAAATAGAACACAATTGTAGTTTAAAAGTTACTAGGATGAGGATGTAGCCTAGAGATAAAGCACCTTGAATTTGATCCACAGGACTGAAAAAAAATATTGTTTTTACAGTAGCACCAGAAAGTATGAAATGGTTAGCAATAGTCTGCCCCCTGATATCTACATACCACTAAACATTTCAAAACAGACAATAAACATCTAATAAAAGACAGCATAACTGTGACATTGTTAGGCTATCTAGTCTCCTCCAACTGTTGTAAAGATATAATGAACTGCCACAAAAATGCTAGCAGACATTTTCTTAAAAAATAAATCAACAGGCTCATTCCCAAATTTGTATGCAAATGCAAATAACTATACTATGAAATAGATTTGAAAAAGATCAAGGCAAAGAAAAAACACTGCCTGATAAAACACTGCCTGATTTTAGAAATCCTTATAAACATGACACACTTCAAAGTAAAAAAGATTAGAGGTAAAGAATAAATAATTGAAAAACAGACAGACAATACATATTTGACCACCAATTTTTGGAAAATGTTCAGGCAATTCAATGGAGAACAGGCAGGATAGTCTTTTAAGGAAATGATGTTGTGACAAATGGATACTCATATCCACAAATGTAAACTGAGACTGATATATTATTCCACATACAGAAGTCAACACAATATAGATCACAGATTTTAACATAAAACTCAAAAATGGGACTTAAGAGATTCACTCATTGAGTAATAGCCATCCCAACATCCACATAAAATAAAACCCACTTTGTTGCACACAGACCAGCAATTCCAGTGCTATGAACAAAGACAGACAGACCATTGGCGCTTGCTGGCTGCTAGTAGCTTAGTTATAGGCTTAGTGAGAGAATGTGTTTCAAAAAGTTTAAAGCAGAGCATTTATAGAGCAAGGCAACTGATGTTCTCTGGCCTCTGTTGCAGGCATCAGTGTGCATAGTCACTTATGTACACACATGCACATGTACTACACACACAAATACCCTCCTCTCCCTCTCCCTCCTTTCCTCCCTCCCTCCCCCCGTGTCTCTCTCTCTCTCTCTCTCTCTCTGCACACACACACACACACACACACACACACACACACACACACATACTCACATAAACACAAAAATTTAAAATTAAGAAATCATTTTAAGACAGTGGTTAAGCCATACAAAATCTAGCAGAAAATACAGGAGCAAATCAAATCCTATTCATCTTGGGCTAGGTAAAGATTTCACAAATAAGACACCAAAACAATAGTTTATGTGTAAGCAAACTAAGAGTTTCTTCAAAACTGAACACTTTGACTCTTCAAAATAGACAGCTGAACAAGTGAGAAGGGCATATTTGCAACTAGGATAAAATGTTTGTACAGCATATGGTTTCTAGAGGATTTGTATTTAGAGTATAGAATATTGGACCAAACAATAAAAAAAATGTACATTTCCCTAAGTAAATTAGGGGAAAGATTTAAATACAAACTCTGCAAAAGATACAGATATGTGAAATGAAATAACCACTTGAAAAGAAATTCTACACCACTGACCACTGAAGAAATTTTAAAAAGACAATCTGCAATGATATATTACTACATCCTTGGAGTACATCCAAATTGTAAAAGACTGAACGTAAATGAGCATTACCAAGTTTGGTAAGGATGAAGTTCTACATTGTTGATGGCAATAAAAAATTGATAACCATTTTGTAAGAAATTGGACACTTAGTTGCAATGTCAATCTTATATGTACCCCGTGATGATTCAGCTCTTGAAATATACACCCCAGGAGAAATAAAGTATATGTCTGTGGCAGGGGAGTCGAGGTTAGAGCAAGCTCCGGGAATATTAACATATGTAAGAAGCCAGTTAGCAGAGAAAGCCTAGAAGCCCCTCCTCACCTGGGCTTCTTGTAAATAACAGAACAAGCATGCAAATAGTTTACCATATACAAATGTGGGAGAGGTAAGAACTATGTAAGTAAACAGTCATATGCCTTGTGGCCCAGCGCCTTTCAAGCACATGCTTTTTCCTCAGCCCTAACCCGTTCCCACTCTCAGGAGTGCTTTCCCTTTCTTAAAATACTATCTATTAATAAAATACTATCTTCTGTCTTCCAATGGCAACTACATACATGTGATGCACATACAGACAAGCACACACACCACACACACACACACACACACACTTATGCATAAAATAAAAATAAGTATGCTTTTATTTCAATTTCTAACTATGTGCCTCTGGTCCAATTCCTTTCCACAGGACACGAGGATCTGAACAATGGGATATAAGAACCTGTATACTTCAACAGGTATCCAGTGGGTTCCCTGGGACTCAGATTGGCATCTATAACATTTCCATGAAAATACTTATTCTTTAATGTTCATAAAAGCATTATTAACAAAATCCTAAAACTGGAAACAACCTAAATGTCTATTAACAAGTCAATAACCCCATTTGTGATATAGCTATGTACTAGACCATCATTCAGTATTCACATATTGGAATACTAGTTTAAAAAGAATGAGGGCCAGTGAGATGGTTCAGTGGACAAAAGTACTTTCTGTCAAGCCTGAGTTCAATCCCTAGGACTCACGAAATGGAAGGAGAGAGTCAAGTCCTACAAGTTGTCCACTGAGTTCCACTTGTGCACCATGGCACTCACACGCACACATGCATATATGCACACACACGCCCCTCCCACACACACACACAAAATTTAAAAAAAGGTCTCAGAACATGGAATTGGGAAAGGTGAGACGACAAGGTCCCATGAACCTGAAAACATTAAGTCCTGGAAAACCATAATAATACTTAGGCCTATCCAATTATTCTATGGGACATAGTTGGGTATGCTTGAAATTGACAAACTAAAAGCTAATTATTATTTTTTAAAATGCTGTTCTCCAGTTAAATCCATTAAAGATAGCCTCATAGGCATCAAAGTGTGTTGGTGTTGCATTAAGGAAAGAAAGCTCAGCACTTCTCCTTGAGTTAATTTGACCAACTGCAGTTCTCAGCTTCTCTCCCCATGTCGTTGTCGTCGTCGTCTTCTTCTTCTTCTTCTTCTTCTTCCTCCTCCTCCTCCTCCTCCTCCTCCTCCTTCTTCTTCTTTTCCTGAGATAAGGTTTCTCTGTGTAACCCTGGCTGTCCTGGCACTCACTCTGTAGACCAGGCTGGCCTCGAACTCACAGAGATCTGACTGCCTCTGCCTCCCGAGTGCTGGAATCAAAGGCATGCGCCACCACCGCCTGGCTCTCCCCCATGTCTTCTATCTGTCTCTAGCTTATGGTCTCCGGCTGGTTTGTAATCTGTCTGTTATGTGTCTAGCTATGCTTGCCTGATGTCTGACTTAAAAGGGCTTCATTCTGTAATTATTGAATAACAAAGAAAGCATCACACAGGGAAGTATTGATGGATACTTGACAGAAATCTTTAATCTTTTATAAGAACTTAACTCATTGACTCCAACTGGCCCAGTTAGGAAACAAATGTTGTTAAGCAATATCTGTGTGTTGCACTTAATATTTATAGCAGATATTTATTTCATAAGGTCACTTTTGACCTGTTTGCTATTTCTAGTAAATGCTTACCATTATATACATACACACATGCATTTGCTCACTGGGTTGGAGGCATGGAAGAACATATATCTTAAGATTAAAGTTATACATTAGCTTACATCATAAAAGCTGATCACATGGGAAGTTGTCAAGTAAGGTTGGTTGTTCCACTGTTCACTTAAAGGCAGGTTAAGAAAACAGGCAGCTTACATAGTAGGACAGCAGGTTGTGTCAAGTGACCTCAAGATATATCATTAACTTTGCTCTGAGGTCCAGTTCAAGTCTCTGAATATAAGAGATATTTTTATATCAGCACAATTGTAAATTCTTTTTTGGCATATATTCATTGTATATAATGCTGGGTTTCATAAGGATAATTTCTTACAATTTCATAATACACTTTGTCTGTATTCACTCTCACCCTCCACAACTCCCTTACTCTCCATTCCCCATTTCACTGGAGTCTTTCTCTAGTCTGTTTTCTAATTTCATGTTACACACGCACACACACACACACACACACATACACACACACACAGAAGAGAGAGAGACAGCTATATAAAATCTAGGATCTACAAATGAGAGAAAATGTGATACTCATTCTGAATTTGGCCTATTTGCTTATAATATAATGATCTCCAGTCACATCTATTTTATAGCAAATAATTTCATCATTTTTTATAGCTGAATAAAACTACATTTGCATATATACCATGCTTTATCTATAAATCTTTTGTTTATCTAGGATAATTTCCTATCTTGGATGTTGTGAATGGTGCTGCAGTAAGTATGGATGTTTAAGTATTTTTGTGGCATGTTGACTTAAGGTTCATTGGATATATAACATGAGGTGGTATAGTTATATCATAGAGTAGCTCTATTTTCTTTGTGAAATCTCTATTCTGATTTCCTTGGTGGTTGGACTGATTCATATTCATAGCAGCAGTGGGTTCAATTGTTCATTTTACCTCACATCCTCATCAGCATTTTTTGTAAGTTGTTTTCTTAATGATAACCCTTCTGACTGGGGTGAGACAGAGTTCATAGTAGTTTCAGGTGACATTTCCCAGTGGCTAAGGATGGTGAGCATTTTTCCCTATTTGTTGGCCTTTGTCATTAACTATTTAAGAACTGTTTATTTATTAGCCCATTTATTAGTTGGGCTGTTTTGTTCTTTGTTATTTAGGGATATTTTGTAGTTCTTTATGAATTCTAGATACCAATTCTCTGTAATTTGTATACTATTAAAGATTTTCTCCCATCCTGTAGGCTGTCTTTTTGTTTGACTAATTGTTTCATTTATTGTTCAGAAACCTTTAATTTCATGCAATCTCTTATCAATTTTTGGTCCTAGGAAATGCTGAATTATTTTTCATTTAAAACATGCATTTATTTCAGCATACTATTTCACTACACCCATACAGTGCATACTGTTAATTAATTACCAGCCTTTCTTTATCAGCCCTACTATAACAATTACTACTCTACATTTAGGTTTGTGGAAATCTCGGCAATGCCGTGACCATCAGAGTAATGATCTACATGAAGCATGAAGGAAATCTAGTTCAACACAACTCAGTAGCCAGTGGTGGTTCCAACTTCTAAAGACTGACGCAGTTTATTTTAGGCATATTTAAGCATAGTATAAATTGGAAAAAAGTTTTCTGGTGTAACACAATACCATGTGCACAATGAAGCATAATTACACCAAAATTCTTCTCAAAGTACGTATTACTTCTTCCATAAAGATGGGTTCTACAGATAGGCTACATGTGTTAGCTTAAGGGCCTAAGGGAGGATCTGGTGTGATCTCAGTCATAAAGATAGCACAGAAGTCACCTAGACTATTAGCTATCTCTGGTCCTGCTTGTGGGATCTTGGGGTCACCATGGCCATACAAATAGTGCAGAGTTTGTCTCGACTATTAGCCACCTCCAGTCCTACTTCTGGTAGCATGGGAGAGCTAGGTATGCCCTGGTCCTACAGATAGCACAGGGGTTACCTATCCTATTAGCCACCCCCATTACCAGCCTTCTGGGTGGAAAACAAATTATACATCTCTTCTGTTGAAGAGTTAACCTGCCTGTTTAACATTACTGGTTTCCCTAGTGCTTATCATGAGTACAAGGACCTTTGTGCTCTCAACATAGGTTGACTTTGAATAGAATTCCATAAACAAGAAAAGACCACAGACATTTTGACATTTTTACTAACACAATATAATTATGACTTTTGAATAAATTTATGTGTTGTATAAAGTGACCATTGAAGAAGGTATACAAAAACCTCAAGTTGCTAAGAATGCCTTCTCTTCAGTGGTGTATTTCCACACCCATCTGGGATATACACGGGAATCAATGACTGCCGTTCTTACAAATCAGTCTTTTCATTTTTTTCCAGATAGAATTAATGAGCACGAAGGGAGGAGCTCTTTAAGTGCTGGTCTTTAGCAGCTTTTTTTAATTCCTACCTGACACGAGTGATAGTAGCAGTCGGGTTGGAGTAACAGCAGCAGATGACATCATCTAGTGTTGTAGTTCTTATACAGGCTTCAGGTTCCTTGATTCTTAGCTTTATTAGTATAATCCCTCTTGTGTACGTAGGCTCAGGGTAGCAGAACTCCATCAGTGATACAGCTCCATCAGTGATACAGTGCTTCTACTGGCCTAGGAAATTGTGATTTCTTAGACCTGAACAGCAGCTGGCTTCCCAAATTCCTGTGCAGGCCTGGGTATCTGGATTTCTCAGCCCTTAACAGAAATTAGTGTCACAGCTCGGCAGCCTGAGGTGTCTGAAAGCATTGGCCCTAAAGGTTTAGCGTTTCTATTACATTATCCCAATAATCAAGGTCTGCAGTTGCTGTTTAGGCCCTTACACTCTTCAGCTTTCTGTCTTCTCTACTTCTGTCAGCCCCTTTATTCCTGCTTTGGCTGCTCTCTTGATCTGTTTAGCTCCCTGTTTTTCAGCTGTCAATGTGACAGCTGTGTTTCCATTTCAGGGGCTTGGCTTGCCTACCACTCAGCTGTTGCTGAAGCTGACACTGTCATTGTGCTGCCTCTACTGTCATCGCCCTTCTTCAGTCTCTAATGCTTTTTTTTTTCTTAAGAGAATAAGACAACAGTTTATTCTGGAGCCATTTTGAGTGGACATGGCCTGGGAACACAGATTTAAGCTACTCCAAATTCCGTGTTCCAACATGCATCCATTTGGGTTACCAATTTAGCCCCTGATAGTAAAGGTTCAGAAAAGACTACTTGAGAGAAGCCCTTTATTGGATATCATGTTTCAACACACAGAAAGGCATCCCAAGACAGATGTATCTCCCATCCAACTCACCAAACCTGGACATTTCTTTCCAACGAGCTACTTAAGTGATCCAGAGACAGGTGTTAGAGAGAGGTATTCAAGTCAATCACAGCACACCCTAGATGTACAGAAAGATATGTGCTTGCACTAGTCATGGCATACCTTGAATACAAATGGGACTTTGTGTTAGTACCAATCACAGCCTTGTCTCCTTATCACTGGTCAAGCTAGTCCCTCTGCTAGGCCACCAGGGAAAGTGCTTCTCCTTTGGCCAGGATAGAAATGGTTGCAAGGTCATCTACAGCTTATCAAGGCTTATGATACCAAAAATTCTGGTACTAAGTATTTCAAACAGCCCTGGCTATGTCTGTGCCTTCAGGAACTCAGGCAATCTGATGTGTCATTGTGTAGTTCTCTTGAGTCATCTGTGGAGCATTCAAAATGCCTGTTGCTGGAATAAAGGCAGAATCCTTTTTCAAGGCAATCAGAACAGCATGGGAGAATCTAACAGCTGTCATTTAGGGAAGCAAATTGTTCCATCTCCAATATCTTAGCTTATTTACAGGAAAATGAACATCAGAGGAATACTTACAATAAGAAAATAAACAATTTACTATTAACACTAATAGTAATTTTAATAGATTTTAACAGTAGTTAACACCTGTCCAGTGCCCTAGGAAGAAATGCTCTTCTCATCAGATCATTCCTCACCATTAAGGAGCTATCATAGTTGCCATGGTACCAGGTTTCTATAGCAACCATGATGTGGAGGTGCGTACATTAGCCACATTAGAGATTCTTCAGATGAGGCAGAAAATGCATCAGATAAATGTATTAGTGACAAACTCAGAGTCACCAATAGGTATTGGTGTCACATTAAAGAAAAGAAATCAAAGACATCCTCTGGGAGTAGTTTAATCAAAAGCCAGCCCAATGTGGATTATCTAACTCTTTTCCTATGTCCTCTAGCATTCTGTACCTTATGGGTTTTGGATATCTGTAATCTGTTTGTTGTGTGAGTCTGGAGCTGTGCCTGCATAAATTCTGCCTTGTCTTGTGTATATCCGTATCTGTGTGTCTAACAAAGGGCTTTGTTTCTGTTTTATTGAGCAGCACAGAAAGCATCACATGGGAAAAGAATGAAGGCTATTTTACAGAAATCTTTAATAGAATTTTTATAAGAAATTAAGTCATTGACTCCAACTGACCACAACTGACATAGATAAGAAATAAACAAATGCTATCAAGCAATATCTGCATATTGCTTTTAGTGTTTATAGCAGATATGTGCTTTATAAGGTCACTTTGGATGTGTTTGTTGTTTTAAGCAAATGGTTACCATAACAAACATACAGATATGTATCATAAGACTAAAGCTTTGCATTACCTTAGGCTGTAAAAGTTGATTACATGGGAGATTCATGACAAGTAAGGTTGACTGTTACATTGTTCTCTTAAAGGCAGACTAAACAAAAGGGCTGAATACACAGTAAGTTATCATTCTTAAGTGTTAAATGACTTCAATGTGCATTGCTAACTTTGACTGTGAGGTTCAGCAAAAAAATTCAATTTCTTAGAATATGAGATATTTTCATGATAATGTATCACCACTTGGAGGTTTATTTCTTATGTATCTATTTTCTAAATTATATAATTGGAAGGAAAAATAAGGGTTGCAAGCTCAGATCTTCTGCCTTTAAATATTTTGATTGTAAGCTCTTTAAGAGCACTTACTCCTGTCTTGTTCCACGGGAGGAGGGTCTTAAATTAAACTCACAGCTCTTCTCCCTTCTGCGTGTCTCTTTGGGTCTCTACTATTTCTATGTCTTATTGTATGATACATGGATACTCGGTGCCCTCCACCCAAATATGTTCATGTAAGCAAAGACTATAACCAAAGAATGATGGAACAGTGTATCATCTATATTCCTTAAAAGGCAAAACACTTATCCCAGGGAAAATGGAGAACAAGAAAACAAATGATAACTAATACTACTGAGAATGTGAGGAATGAGGACTCTTATTCACTATCCGTGGGAGTGTAAACTGGGGCAGTCACTACGGAAGTCATTTTATTAAAGATATAAAAGTAGCAGCACTCAGTAGGCAGAGGCAAGTGGATTGCTGAGTTCAAGGTCAGCCTGGTCTACAGAATTCCAGGACAGCCAGGGATCA
>LZPO01044471.1:304666-315775 GCA_001675575.1 Neotoma lepida | reverse complement strand
AAATAGAAGACCCAACTGTGATGAATTGAATGAGAATAACTCCTATTGGCTCATTCAGAGAGTATGGGTCTATGGGCTGCAAGGTGCTTGACAATTAAGATGTCCACATAAGATTTCTCTTTTGAATATGCTTGTTTCATTCACACAAACATTCCTTATAATATCATGCTAATATAAAAATTAAACAGACATCCCACTAAGCAGGGGAACAGTTGTTTGGTTAGACAGACATGCTGCTGTAAGGTTCCACCTGGGAATCTTCTCTATTGAAGATGCTTCAGAAACTTGCAGGCTCAGGCCAGGTCTGTTGTGAAGTCCTTCAGCTGCAGAAGGCTGGGAGGATGGCATTGGTGGAGTTCTCAGGAGGTCCTTGACAGCATAGGCCAATGGCTAGCACTGACAAGTGGGCCTGTGTGGCTCCAGGGACAGTACTGGAAATTCAACAGTCACTGAAGCCAAGGTCACACAGAGGCTGGACAATCTTGCCTCAGGAGCATGGCAGTGCAATCCTAGAGACCATTCCCTAAGTCCCAATTTTTGTATCACTCCATTGGGTGATATTTTATATTTATATTATTAGGGATCACAGCTTGGGGCTGATTCACTAGCATATCAACACCACCTTGGGATTAGGTCATTAACATACTAGGGCCTGTCCTGGACCAAGCTCCTATCTGAGGTGCCAGACAGCCTGGCAGGGTGCTTGCTTCTGAGTCCTAGCTCTTATTACACTGCCTCCTGGAAAGCTCAGGCATCATATTATTTCAAGTCACGCAAAATGTTTTTTGAGTTACACAACATGGCTTTTAAGTAGTATTCCTTACAGTTCATATATTCAAATACTCAATCACCTATTGGTGGAACTGCTTGGGAAGGATTAGGAGGTGTGGCTTGGTTGGAGGAGATGCCACTAGGGGCAGGCTTTGAGGTTTCAAAAGCCCACAACCAGGCTCAGTTAGGTCTCTCTGCCTCCTACTTGAAGATAAAGATGTGAGCTCTCAGCTACTGTTCCAGTGCCATGCCTGCCTGTTGCCATGCTCCCTGCCATATCTAACAACAATAAACAAATTTTTTTATAAGTTGCTTGATCTTGGTATCTCTTCACAGCCATAGAAAAGCACCTGAGATACAAGCCATATCACTCCTGGGCATATACTCAAAAGATTGTATATCTTACTACAAAGATAATCGTACAACCACGTTTATTGCTGTTGTATTTACAGTAACTAGGAAATAGAATCAGCGTAGATGTTCATTAATAGATTTATTGGTGTGCATATTGTTTATGTGAATTGTCTGCTTATAAATTTAACTATTTCTCTATTAATTACTAAGATTTCAGTACACATAAAGGTAATAAATAGAAAAATTAAATGTTTAGTAAAAAGAAACCATTGTACCAAAGCAATCATTTAACTACAACACAAAAAACGAATGTAGTTAAATTCTATATTTTTTTTTGTTTAAGCACAACTCATTCAGAATAATAGTAAATGGCCAAAGACATCAATCATATTAACAAAGGTGGAGTTAACTCAGTTATCAGAAAAAAAGTAGTTTCAAACTGTCTATTGAAGCAAAATCCAAAATGATACTCTTTCAAGTAATATATTAAAGGAGGAAATATTCAGGTTAAAAGTTTTAAAATAAACAATTATGTGTCAGAAAATTGCCAGCAATAAGAAAGTAGAGATAAAAGTAAGGATATAGTTAAGTGGTATAACAACTATCATGAACAAAGTCTTTGGTTCTATACTCAATACCACTAAAAGAGAAATAAAGAGAGAGAAAAGAATGAAGGATAGTAATCTTGATAAATAAAAGAGAAGAATACAGTCTAAAATGGACTTAAATAGACTGAAGACCTGGTTGGTAGAGCTAATAGGTACAATTCATAAAGATATCAGAGATTAATAATCAAACTCAATCATATAACAAAAATAATCATAAAGAAAGATTCACGTCTCACAGTGGTTTTGATGGAAGCTGTGGACTCAGGATAGGGACAAGATCTGACACCAGGTTAGGCCTGTAATGATAATAAAAAAGTAATGTGAAGTGAATGCTTTTTGGTGGGCCCTGCCAAAGTATACCACTAAGCAAACACAATACATGCAACAGAGATAGTGCAAGAGGTTTATTGGGGGTGGGGAGAGTGAAAGGCCATATTGGAGTGGGGACATGAGAGAGGCAGTAAGGCAGACAGACAGACAGAGAGAACAGGGAAGAGGAGCAAGAGACAAGAAAGGCAAGATAAGCAAGAGAGAAAAGAAGAGGCAAGAGAAGAAGCTGCGCCTGGCAGGCACTTTTAAGGGGTGCGAATAGCGACAGGTGATGACAGTTGAGGCCGGCTGCTGCCGTGGTGGAAACTAACAAGGCCCACAGATGTGTGGGGAATTTCACATCTCCCAACAGCTTCAATGAAAGCTATGGACCAAGGATTGGGATTAGATTTAACTCTGGATTAGCCCACAGGCACTTGAGAGGTTATAGATCTTACAGCTACTCCAGCAGAAGCTGAGGACTCTGGATGAGGACTGGTCCTGAACTGAAGTAAAGTTAATGAGTGCTTGGGGAGGTTTACATCTTGCAGTGGCTACAGCAAAAGCTGCAGGCCTAGGATGAAAACCAAATCTGACTCAGGGTAAGGCCCACGAGCATGTGGACAGCTCCACAATTCACAGTAAAAGTGTAGAAAGAGGCAGGAGACCAGAGCAGACACAAAACAGTACATGACCTTCAGAGGAAGACTTATGATAGATAGAGCCTCTGGCTCTAAATCCTAGTCCCACAGAGGGAAATAACAGCCCAACCCCACTATGATTTCATCATCTACTGAACATTGCAAGTGTTGCTATTGACAGGAAAGGAAATGGGACTTGAATTTAGAAACATAATAGATATTAAAGAAAAACTAAACCAACAAACTCCATATGTGCAAATTCTAGCTTATAAACAGAAATATGAAAACCTGAGACAGCATGTCTTCTACACAAATCACTAATCCTATAACTAATGAAAACAATATGAAAGAACTTCCAGACAAATAATTCAAAAGTAAAAAGGGATAATGGCAGGTGGGAGGAGCTCTAGAGAGGGAAATATCAAGATATGGGTGATATGAAGGGAGAAATAGAAAAATCAGGGGGTTTAATTGCAGGAGAGGATAGAGGTCAATACAGAAGGAAAGGGAGGAAAAAGTGTAAATACTAACATTAAAGATGCTTGAAAAAGCCAAAAGGAATCATGTTATTTTATATTTACCCAAAATTACATGTAATATTATATATATATATATAATTTAAATGGAGTTATGCCACTTGAGGTAATAATGCTGTCCTGTAGATAAATCTAACAAAAACTCCACTACCAGGCATGAGAAACCACTCTAGAATTGTTGTTCAGGGATCGAAAATATAGGCTATTGCTATTGCCCTTGGCTGCCTCCCAGAAATTGAAGCTAACTCCCTGTTGCTGAGTACCGTCTACTCAGAGAATTTGAGCTGGATCTAACCCAAAAGCTAGTCTCTGAAGACTAGCCTTCATAGTACTGGAAGGTGTCATGCAAACTAAGAGAGGAAAACATTCAATATTCCTAGCCAGCTGTGTTGCATGTTAACCTCAACAATGACCAGGATGGCACAATAACCTGAAGGGTGCAGTAGCAGCATGCATACCTCTGGTGGTAACCAACAGTGTCTAGTTGGACGTAAGGCCTGCTCAACAGCACAGAAATCATGCTTGCTACTATAAACCTATGCAACTACCAATGCATAGTAAGGTCATGGTTCTTAGAGTAGAACCTACTACTTCCCTGTTTATAAACCATTATAATACTTAACCTTATCACACAGGTAAGTATAGTTTTCACCCTTCATCAAAGAAGATTCTTTTTGCAGCAGACTGAAACCATTGCAGAAATCTAAAGCTGGTCAAAATGCAGAGAACAATTGACTGTGAAATGTCCAGCCCCAGTTGACAGAACTACAAGACAACTAAGGAGGCTAAGAGAACATTGTAGCAAAAGGCGGCAGAACAATTGTAAGAGCCAGAGGACCTGGAAGTCTGCTGCAAGATTATGTCTTCTTGATATGACAGGGAGGCTATTCTCATGAAATCTCAATAATAGGGCTACCAAACAAAACCTGAACAATCAATACCAGTTGAAATGCCAGTATGGATGGGGGAAATCTCATTGAGACTGTTTGAGTTGTTTTTCTATTGTTTCCAAGGAAACTTGTAAAAGAAAGTGCTTATTTGGAGCTTACAGTTTCAGAGGGTTGGAGCCCATGACCATCATGGCAGGGAACACGACATGGTGCTGGAGCAGAAGTTGAGAGCTCACATCCTGAAACACAACCAGGAGAGAGAAAGATAGAGACTCAGAATGGCTTAAGTCTTTTGAAACCTCAAGGCCTGACTCCAGTGACACAAATCCTCCAACAAGGCCACACCTCTTAAACACCTTCCCAAACAGTTCCACCAACTTGGGACCAAATATTCAAATATATGAACCTATGGAAGCCATTCTATTTCAAACCACCATAGGGTCCCACCCCTACCTGATGAGTTTCAGGAAATTAATGATTGCTTATAGAGGAAGAATTAGTTTCCCCTAGATGAGCCCCCCAATTCACTATTCAATACGAAGTGATCACCTCTAAAAACATAGACAAGCAACAGTAAGTGGACTCAGCAGGTAGTATTTATATACTTATTCATATAATATATATATATATATATATGAGTGTGTGTGTAACAACAATCTTTAAGCAAAATAATCAAAAGAAAGAGGCCATGAATTTGAGAGGAAGAAAGGAGTCTATGAGAGAGATTGGAGAAAAGAGAGGAAAGGAGAAATGATATTATATTTAATTAAAAATAAATATTTTTAATACAAGAAAGTATTTAATTTAGCTTATTGTTTCAGAGGGTTAGAATCCAGGATGGCAGAACGAAGGCATGGCAGCAAGAACAACTGAGAAACCACATCTTGATCTGCAAGTAGGAGGCAAAGAAAGCTAATGAGAATGGTACCTTTCAAAACCTCAAAATTTGCCCCCAGTAACACATGTCCACCAACTGGGAACCAAGTATTCAAACATATTAGCATATGGGAACTATTCTCATTCAAGCCACCACATTTCATACCCTGGCCCCCACTGGTTCATGACCATATCATAATAGCAAATGCATTTAGTTCAAATTCAGACATCCCCAGAGTCTTTTAGTTTTAACATTGTTTAAAGGTCCAATGTTCAAAGTCTCTTCCAAGACTCACGGCAATTTCTTAATTGTGACTCCCTGTAAAATTAGAAAGCATATACACTTCCAACATATAATATGACAGAATACATATTGCTATTTCAAAAAGGAGGATTTTGGACATAGTGAGGAAATACTATACTAATGTAAAAGTCCTGGAAAATCTAGGGATTGGGGGACATAAATCAATATAATAAAGGTAACAGACAGCAAACCTGCAGTGAACATCAGGCTAAATGAAGAAAAATTTGAAGCATCTCCACTGAAACCAGAAACAAGGTTAAGAATGTACATTTTCTCTGCTCCTATTCAATACAGTGCTTGAAGTCTTAGCTAGAGTAAGTAAACCACAGAAGGAGATCAAGGGGATACAAGTAGGAAAGGAAGAATGAAGTCAAAGCATCCTTATTTGCTGATGGTAGGATTCTAAGCATAAAAGACATCTAAAGGCTCCACTAGAAAGTCAACTATAGTTGATAAACACTTTCATAAAAGTAGCAGTATACAGTCGGGTAGTGATGGCACATGCCTTTAATCCCAGCACTCTGGAGGCAGAGGCAGGCAGATCTCTGTGAGTTCAAGGCCAGCCTGGTCTACACAGCTAGTTCCTGGACAGCCAAGGCTACACAGAGAAACCCTGTCTTGAAAAGCCCACCTCCCCCAAAAATAGCAGTATACAAGCTCCCAGTAATGTACTACCTGTACCTAGAATCCACCTACAGGACACCATAGAACAGGATAGCACACTCCTGGGGCTAGGAGTGTTCTTTGTCTCTCTTCCTAGTGAAACATGCTGGCACAGGACCCAGGGCAAGAATGAGTAGATTTTGGTCTGAGCTCCCGATGTATGTCTCTCCATCCTCCATGGAGATTCAGCTCCCATTGCAGGATATCCACACAATCTCAGCTGAATATAAACAAATGCAGGCTAGATCCTGCTCTTCAAATCACCAGTATTTTGTGCTGATGTCCCTTTGGTTCCTCGGTCTTCGTAATCTCCAATGAAACATCTCAGAGGAGATACAATACTGAGTGTAGAAGATAGGCAGAATTTATTATAGAGTAAGTGAAAAAGACTCAAGGGATAAGAGAGGGCCATAGTCAAAGGGACCATTGCAGACCAGAATTATTATACTTACTGGTATCACCTTACTGGTAAGAGTGTATAATAGCCAGAGAGACCACTGAACTAATCTACATTTATAGGTAGACTTTATACTATTTCTAAAGTCTCTAGAACAGAGAGCTTTCCTGAGAGCACTTTCTTGTCCAGATGATTGACAGTTCTATTTGGTTTGACTCTTATAGTGTAGAGCAATGCTATATATTGGTCTTATAAGGTTTAGGGTTCCTAGGACCACATTTATCCAATTATCAATTAATGACTATCCAGACAATTTAGAATGTCTTGTCTCCTTTTGGGCCAGAAATATGACTCAGGTCCCACTCCTCTGGCTAACAGCTAGAGTTCTGCAATTGCAGTCCTTGCTTTTACAAGCTGTTGAGTATGAAGGAGAGGTCCAGTTAGAACATCCTCCAAGTCTTCTAATATCCAACAAGCCATTTAACAATCTCACCAGATCATGTAGTTCTCCATTAAATAGTCATTCTGGCCAAGTTTGGGATGGCAGCTTATGCCTGTAATCCCGGCACTAAGAATGAGGTAGTAAGATTACTGAGTTCAAGGCCAATTTGTGCTATATAGTGAATACTAAGCCAGCCATAGCTACATAGCAAGACATTTTTTTTTGTTTTAAATCACCCTGGTCACCATGGTTGCCTAAATGGCACTAGGTTTCTATGGCAACCATGAAGAGCAGGCTTTTCTACAAACTGAATGTGCCTCCAAACAGCCCACCCTTTTGGAGCACCTATGTATCTCTTATAACAAAGCACCTTCACTCTTCATGTCACCTAATAAAGCATATTCAATGGAGGAAGCATGTCAAGATGCAGACAATTTGTGAAACACTGCTCAGGATATAAAACAAAGCCTGTTCCTAGACATGGACTCTGTTTTTCTCACCAGATCGCCTCAGGTCTCCATTAAAAAGGAGCTAGTGTCACTATAAAGGCGATGTGTTTCTATGGCAACCAAAATGCAGATGATGTTCTACAAGCTGAAATGTCTCCACAAAGCTTTCCTTGCTCTTGCCTGTCCCTGAAAACAAAACATCTCACTCCCCGGGCCACCTGATAAAAACATATGCATTAGAGAAACCAGGCTTACACACACAGGCAATAGTCAGAACTCTGCTCAGGTAATGGGACTAAAACATGCCCTTGTAAGAATTATTTTTGCTATAAAAGTAAAAACTTATCAGAAAACAGAGTCTGGTGGACCTCACCCAAGGGCATTTGGCTTGCCCTAACCCTCTAAGGAAGAGCATGTAAGATACACACTACAATCATTTGCTAGACAGAAACTTAATCATTTTAAGTATAGATTGGCTTATCGTGAGGAATTTTTATCTTCCATTGTCAGTGTATTCTCCTTGTGAGCACCTCTAACCAACACACATATAGCCTCTTTACACATTCACTCCTTTTCTGTAACAGAAATGACTTACCTGATTGGAGAGTTTGGAATAAGACTAGGGATGCACATCTCAGTTCCTCTCACTTCAAAAACTCCTTTGTAGCAATCTATGTTGCAACACTTGTTCTTCCTACCTGAAAAGTTGGGTCAATAAGAAAAATTATTTTTCTTGCACATATATATTTAGCTGGGGGGCTGGAAAGATGGTTTGGCTGTTAAGAGTATCTGTTACTCTTGCAGAGGATTGGGGTTCAATTCCCAGCCCACACTTCATGGCTCACACATGTAATTCCAGGGGCTCGTATGCCCTCTTTTGACTTCTGCAGCAGTAGGAACACATGTGGTGCACATACATAGTTGCAGGAGAAATACTCATAAAACAAAAGAAATAAATCTAAAAAATAAGTGTGTGTGTGCTTATGCATATGGGAGTGTGTGCCACTGCACACATGTGGAAGTCAGGACAACTTGTCAAGAGTCAGTTCTCTCCTTTCATCATATGAGCCTCAGGATTGAATTCAGGTGATCAGGCTTGAAAGAAAGCACCTTTACCTGCAGTCATCTCACCAGCCAAGAGTGGGGCCTTAATACATGCCAAAATCTCACTGACTGGAGAGGGACTGTCCATCTCAGGGTTACTTATTCCTAAAGCCAAGTAAACAAGTCAATGGACTGGTACAGAGCATCACCCCCACCCTCACTATATAGTTCCTGTATTGGACTCTTACACTCCTTACATATAGCTCACATATTTCTCAGATGTAGCCATAGCAAACCTTGGTACCACACAATTCAAGGAAGTCCCTGGACTCCAGAGCCTGCTGAAATTCTTCAGAGTACTTCAGAACCTGCTTGTCCTATCATGCCTGTCACTTTGCATGGACATGTTTTCTTCCTGCTCCTTCCTGACCCGGTCTGCTGCTTCTCTGTGCAGACTGTGACAGGATGTGTCGCTTCTCCTAGGAACTGGAAGAAACAGATTCTTCTCATGGCAGGGATCTTCTGATCTCTCTTGTATGCTCTACCTGAACATTGTGAAACAATGTCTCAAAGACAGAAAACTAAAAGGCTTTGAGTCAGCACTGCATAAGCACAGCTTGGTGGGTCAAAATTATAATCCAAACACCCTGGATGTGAAGGTGGGAGCACCAGAAGTTCAAGACCATCCTCGGCTATTTATAGAGAGCTTGAGGTCAGCCTAGGCTACATGAAATGCTGCCACAAAAAGCAAAATAATAATAATAATAATAATAATAATAATAATAAACATGTCTAACTCAAATATATTGATTCTGTTATTTTTAATTTTATTTATTTTATTTTATTTTTATTCATGTATATTGTGTGTGCCATGCATGTGCAGGTGACATGGAGGCCAGGTATTGAATTACCTAGAATCTGAGTTACAAGTGGTTTGTGAGCATCCCAGTGTGGCTGCTGGGAAACAAATTCCAATCCTCTGGAAAAGTAACAAGTACTTTCAACCACTAAGCCATCTCTCCATTTCCACTTTTTTTTTCACTCTTGAAGGAAGAATGCTGTTTATTGAAGCTCAGGAGAACCTTAAGTATCCCTCACAACCCAACCTAAAATACATTATATGTAATTCTCAAAGGACTAATAGAACAAGAGCAACAAAAGATTGAAAACAAGCTATTTGGGGCCTGGAGAAATGGCTCATAGCTAAAGTGCTTGTCATGTAAGCATGAAGATCTGACTTTGGGCCCCTAGAACCTAGGTAACATGCCAGCAACAGTGGCATTCACCTATAATCCCAGCAGCACATAGGATGTCCCTGAGATCTCTCCCTGACTAGCCAATAGGTGAGCTCCAGGTTCAGTAAGAGGCACTGTCTCTATGAATAATGCAGAAAGCAACAAAGGAACAACCCAACATGGGTGTCTGCCCTCCTTAAACACACATGGTCATTCATATGCGTGCATGTACACATACACACACAATTTTTCCTGACCATCTTGCATGTGTGTGTATTTCTGTTTTAAAATTCTTCACTATAATTATTCTTATACTAAGTGGTATAGCTTTCTGCTCAGTTCAATAAGAACTCAACTCCCACTCCTAAAAACGGAAGATTCTAGGCCAGCATGATGATAGCAGGATTACCCATAGAATCAGAGATTTTTTTTAAATAAAGCCTTTTTCTATACAGTGGATCCTATGTACCACTGTCATACCCCACAAACCTATCCTTGCCAAATCTCATTGGCATTTATTGCTGCAATTGTGACTCTAGTCACTAGGTGGCATCTAGATCTGATTTTCAACAGAATATTTTCTCATAACCAAAAGGCATGCTTTTTATAAAGGGAGAATTTTTCCCTCAAGACAGATTATGAAGAAAAAACTAAGTAACTCAACTGTGTTTATAAAGCTTCATGTAAAGCAAATGGATGGAACCAGAAAAAAATTATCTGGAATGGGGTAACCCAGATGGAGAAAGATAAACATGGAATGTACTCATTCTTAAGTGCATATTAACTGTAAAATAAAAGAAAAACATGCTACAACCTACAGACCCAGAGAGACTAGGTAACAAGTAGGGTTCATGGGGAGACACCCACATCTCCCTGGGAAGGGGAAATAGAGGAGATTTTGTGAGTGCACTGAGGGCTGGTTGGAATGGGAACATGAGCGATCAGGTTGGGGGAGGGGTGCTGAAGGAGACTATCCTGGGAGGGGGGCATTTCAGGGTTAGGTAAAAACCTGGCAGGAAAAAGTCTCCCAGGAATCTACAAAGAAGACCCCAGCTTAGATTCCTAGCAATAATTGATAAGCAGCCTGAACTGGCTATTTCTTATGATCAGATTGGTGCCTAGCCCAAATGGTCATCAGAGAAACTTAATCCAGCAACTGATGGAAACAGATGCAGAGACCCACAGTCAAACGTTAGGCAAAGCTCGGTGACTCCTGCTGAAGAGGAGGAGAAAGGATTGTAGGAGCCAGGGGAGTTTAGGACACCACAGGAAAACCCACAGAATCAACTAAACTGGTCTCAGAAGGGCTCACAGAGACTGAACCAAAAACCAGGGAGCCTGCATGGGACTGAGCCAGGCCCTCTGCATATATGGTACAGTTGTGTAGCTTGGTCCTCTTGTGGGACTCCTAACAGTGGGAGTAGGGGCTGTCTCCAGCTTTTTATGGGCCTTTAGGACCCTGCTCCTCATACTAGGTCGCCTTGCCCAGCCTTAATACATGTGGGGAGGTGCTTAGTCTTACTGCAACTTGATGGTATGCCATGTTTTGTTGATACTCATGGAAGACTTGCCCTTTTCTAAACAGATATG
>LZPO01044471.1:242349-279262 GCA_001675575.1 Neotoma lepida | reverse complement strand
CCTGGTGCATGAGCTGGCTTTTTGGAGCCCATTACCTATGATGGGATACCTTGCTCAGCCTTGATGCAGTGGGGAGGGGCTTGGACCTGCCTCAACTGAATGTACCAGCCTCTGCTGACTCCCCATGGGAGGACTTACCCTTTTGGAGTAGGTGATGGGGAGTGGGTTGAGGGTGGGGGAGGCTTGAGAGGAGTGGGAGGAGGGATGAGAGGGGGATCTGTGGTTGCTATATAAAATGAATAAAAAATTTTTCTTAAATAAAAAGAGAGTTCTTCTCAATAACTACCTGTTTAGGCCATTACTTTTCCTTTGGGGGAGGTTTGGGGGTGGGTAGGGGTTGTCACAGAAGCCTTCCATGTCCCTCTCTCTCAACTGTTCATCTGTAGTCATTGATATCACTGCAAAAGTAGTTTCCTTGCTCTTTACAATCAGCAGGAGCACTGATCATGGGCTTACACGTTTTCTGGCAACAGCACAGATCACAAACAGGGCTCCCTGATTACAGTAGGACCACTGACCCAGATAAGGCCCTTAGGGCAGCCCAGACCACCAACACTAACCTAGCCCCAGGTGGCAGTGTAGGCCACCCATATCAATATGGCCCCTGGGGGCAGCACAACCTATGGACATCAACAGGGCTTCAGGCGGAAACATGGGCCATGAACATCAATACAGACCCCTGCTGCAGCAGGACCTTGGCCCCAGATATGGCCCTTGAGCAGAAGCACATATATGGATATCACTATGGACTCAGATGGCAGAGTAGGCCATTCACATCAGCCTGGTCCTCACCACAGTCCCATCTCCATTTCTGCCCCTCTCTTTGTCACTTGAACCACTCCACTTTTCTTTCTCTCCCTTCTCACCACTACATACTCACTTGCCTGTGCTGTGAAGAGATGGGCAGGCAGGCCCTAGGTGTCTTCCACCCACCAGTACCACCTCTTTTTACTTTTTTGTTAATTAAATTTGTTTGTTGACAATTTAATATATGTGTACAATGCATTCTTATCTCTTAATCCCAACTCTCTCTTATCTCTCTCTCAGCCCCAGCAACTTCCCCATTCCTCCATCCCTTTTCCACATTCATGTCCTTTGGTTTTATTTTGTAACCCCCCGAGCCCATGGTCATACAGGTGGCCCTAGTTTAACTCGTTGTTTAACAAGACCCATTTTCTCTTTTATTTAATTAATAAATTTTATTCTTTGACAATTTCTAGTTTTTCTTCCCCTACCACCACTTGTATTTCTCCCCACCCATGCTAGCCCTTTTCTTCTTCATAAATCTCTTTTCCATATTCATAACTTTTGTTTGATGCCCCACAGATTTTACTGAAACCATCTCTGTGATCATGGATTTGGAATTATCCAGTAGAGTCCGGTAGGCTCACCAGTGGCTACACAACTGTATATTGTTCCTCTTCCTCTCCCAGAATCTGTAGGGCCCCAGGGGCACCCACCCCACCCATATAGGATGGCCTGACTTATGAGGGTCTAGTGCCAGTAGACACAGCTACTGTGAGTTCATGTTTGCCATGGCTGTGTCATACGTAGAAAATGGCATGTCATAGGCCTCTTGCCATCACTTATTATCAGCATTTTGTATAGTCACAGGTTTTGGAAACAGTGGTGACTGTTCACTGAAAAGAGGTTTCTTTGACTAAGGGTGTGAGTGGCCTTTGCCCATGGGTATGAAAATATATATTTAGAAAGCAGATTGGTGCTTTTCAGTTCAGCTGAGCAGCAGTATTAAGTAGCCCCCAGAGCCCAAGACCTCCTCAGTGACAAATTTTGGACTAGATGAACAGTACTAGGCATGGCTTTCCTCGTGTGAAGCAGGCCTCAAATCTAATCATGGAGCAGTTGGTTACCCCCCATAATAGTCATTACTCTATTGCACCAATGAGCACCTCTTACTGGAAGGTTGGCATTGCAACTCAGATAGTCCACGAGTGGGTAAGACCACTGTTTCTTTTACTTTTTCCAAAGACTACATAGCACTGGTACTATGTATGAAAACTAACCAACAGGGAGGAAGCTCCAATCTCAGTTCCAGCTTTGCTTTCCTGTATCTAGCATTCAAGGTATGGTGTCTTCAGCAATAGGAACTTACCAACTAGTTCTTGTGGGTAGCCAAGAGCAATTAGCCTTTATCATCTTGGAAGACAAATGCTGCACATTCTTCCTCATATGTGGATCCCAGCTTCAAATCTTTAGAATTGTGTGTTTAACGTGGAGTATCTGCAAAAGCCAGATACTTTCCTGTTAGAAAGGGACTATTGAGGCTAGAGAGACCTTTAGGGAGAGGGATATTAGAACATAAGTGATATGAAAGTAGTGTGGAAGACTGAGGGTGGAAAAGCTTAAGTCAGGATGTGGGTGAAAGAATAGGGGAGACATTGGAGGGTTAACCTAATTAAAGGCTATATGAAAAACCCCTATGGAAACATACTAATCTGTAAACTAATTTCAAGTCAAGACTAAAAACAGCTTCAGCGATCAAAGAACTGATCTGGCACTCATCTTCTTGGCATTCTTTTGATTAATATCTGTTTATAAAACATTAATATCAGAGAAGGCTGCTCTGTCTGTGATATATACCAAGATAAAAATTAGGCCACTTTGTAATTATTTATGAACATACAAAACATTGTTTCAATCACAAATATGACAAAATTCTCATGAATACAATAATAGTAATGCTTGCATGTTTATCAATTTTAGTCTTAGTCCAGTCTTTCCCATTTCTAAAACAAAATTTATTTAGATACTAAATCAGAGAATTACTCAGGCTTCCTGACACCACTTGGTCTACCACAAAACCTCACTTCCTTAAACCCTCCTCTAAATCACCTAATATATCCCCAAACCTAAAAATGAGTCACTTTTGAAACCCTCTTACTGAAGAACCCCATGAGTCTCCATGACATATGCTATTCCTGGGTGCTGGTTCAGACACAGGCACGTTGTTGGTGCTCTTCAGCTCCAAATAACTATCACTCATGATCTTTAGCAAAACAGTTCTACTTTAAGAATTTGCCTTACACAAATACTTTGAGATGTTAAGATATGAACAAGGATGCTCTCTACTCAATTCTCATAGAAAAAAATCCTATAAATGTTCATCACCAAGTGACTAATAACATATGATACAAGCTATATGAGAAAATATTTATAGCCGCTAAAAAGCATTTTGTATAAAAACTGAAAAATACTGCTGAAAGAAATTAAACCTAAGGAATCAGACAGTAATATTCTGTTTATGGGCCAGAATATTTACTATTCTTAGATGTCAACTCCCGTCAAATTTATCTACTGATTCAAAGCTATACCAATTGAATAATAGCTGGAGCTTCTGCATAAATTGATGAATCTAAAATTCACATGAGAAATCAAGAGTAAGAATCAAACAACTTTGAAAAGGAGTGTTAGAAGAATCACATTGCTTGATCTCATGACAACATCAAGCTGCAGTAATTGAGGGCTGGAGAAATGAATCAGTGGTTAAAGCACTCACTGCTCAAGTATGAGGACCAGAGTTTGGATCCTCCGAACCCACTTAAATGTCAGTTAGGCATAGCAGCCCACCTGAATTCCAGCCTTGGAAGGTGGAGGGAGGGGATTCCCAGAGCAAGCTTGCTACCAAGACTAGCCCTATCAGCAAATTGTGCCATGATGAAGAGACCATGACTCATTGAATAAAGTGGAAGATCAATTGAGGATGATGCCCAACACCAACCCTGGGTCTGCACATGCATGGCCACCATTGTATATGCACGCTCCCACACACACATGCCCACACATAAACAAACACACATATACAAACATATGCACACCACATGCACATACATACAATGGAAAAAGAAAAATCATAAAGAACAAAAAGCTACAGTAATTATAAGACAAGGTGGCATTGAGATTAAGATATACAAGAGGATCAATGGAACATGGTAGATTCCAGAAATAGACTCATATATATAGGGACAGATGCTCTTTGGGTTACATATTAAATTTATACAGTAACAATAATATGGGTATAAAATATTCAAAAGTTATACCTTTTAATTTTTTGGTGCTTACAGTCAAATAGGAGATTCTTAAATGAAATATGGGACAACTGATTTTTACAAATATATGAAGGCAGTCAAGTGGAGAAAGAAGAACTTTGTCAACAAATAATAATGGAACTTCTGGATGTTGTCCTGACCCAAAAAAATTACTTTCACCGTAACTTGCACTGTATTATAAAAACTCAAATTACATCAGTTGTTAAACTTAAAGCTATAAAATTTTTAGAGATAGAAAATATAAAACTTTTGTGATTTGGCTAGATGAAAATTTCTTAAATATAACACAAAATCCCAACTGGTAAAGTCATTATTATTAATAAAAATATTTATTTTATTATAAAATAATTATTAATAAAAACTAAAAATGACATGAAGGTAGGAGGGAGACTTGTTGAGAAGTGCTCCAGTGGGAGAAGGGAGGAGCTTGAGAGAAGGGAGTGGAGGCAGAAAATGACACAATTTAGTACAGAAATGCAAGAAATGTCAAATAACAAAGAAATAGATAAAATAAAATACTGCTTATCAAAATATTTGTAAGAGAATAGATTTGGCACAGACTATGTGAAAATATTTTCAATACATTTCTGTAACGACATTCTGGTATCCATTATATTAAAAAACAAAAAATTAAAACCTCTTACAAAACCGGGTGTAGTGGCCCATGCTTGTAGTCCCAGCACTTCAGAGGCTGAAGCAGGCTGCAAGTTTGAAGTTAGCCTAGACACCAATCCCTTTTAATACCAACAATAATTTTTTTAAACAATGTTTTTAAAAAGGACAAAAGATTTACAAATACTTCACTGAAGATATATGGGTGGCAAATATACATATGAAAAAATACTCAACATCTTTAATTATTAGGCAAATGCAAATTAGAACTACTATGAGGTCTGGAAAAAATTAAATGATTGGCCATAACAAGGACTAGCAAGGGTGGAGAGGAACAACTTTTACATACTGTTTTTGCTGTGTAAACTGGTACCAACCTGGGAAAAATAAAAGTTAAAACATACTGTCTAATCCCAATACCCCATTCCTATTTCTTAAATCCAGATCCAATAAAAGTATATATCCAAAGAAACACTTGCACATCAATTCTCATATTAGCTTTATTTTCTATAACTCAAATCAGAACCCAATGCCAATTGACAATTGAATGGATAAACCAACTATGGTAAAGACACAGTGGACTATTACTTGGCATTAAAATGTGATGAACTAATAAGATACACAACATGGATGAAACTGAAATTATTATGTTGAGTGATAATAAGCCAATATCCCTCCCATGAGTAAATGTTCCATGCTTTCTTTTATATATTAGAGAACTAGATTGTGTTGCTAGAAAGCAAATCAGTAGTTCCCTCAGGATAGGAATAAGACATTGCAATGAGGCATCTTGGTGATGGCTGTTTTGTATTTTGATATGGCTATGGTTCCATATACGTCAAAACTTATCAAATGGTGCACACTTTATGACAGCATTTGAAGTCTGAACCAAGGTTTCCTACAAGTACTGGGAACAACTGGTTAATGTGAAAGTTCTTTTGCTTTTGTACAAAGATCTGGATGGTTTGAGAAACAGGGTGAGTTATTCATGGCTTGCATTTCTATGCCTGACAGGACTTTTATAGTATTGTATAGGGAAAGTATTCAAGGCTGGGTCATAAAAATTGTGCACTTTAAATATTCAGTTTAATGTATATGAGCTGTATTTCAATAAAGTTATAAAAGCATGTGGTAGATTTATATACTAATCTGTAAAGATCAGTGGAAAAGGCATATTGAATCCTGTACTCCAATTTCTGAAATGAATAAATTTGTACACTATGTAAGAATATGCAATGGAAGATCACACTACATAAAGAAAAACATGTTTTAAATTATTGTGTAGGATATTAACATGGAAAAGGTTCACAACATAGTTGGGTGCAAGAAGTTACAAATAGTACTTACAGTATGATTTATTTCTTGACTGAAAATCTCAAAGCAAGTAACTTGATGGTCTTACACATTAAGAATTTTCCTCTATTATCTCAGATTAGGGTTTGTAATTCCTATCATGAGTGTTGGAGAAATCAACCACAAGCTTCAAAGTGCTGAGACGCTTTCTGGAAAATACGGACTTCTAGAAAATACTATCTATAAGATGAAACAGCAACCTCTTTCCTTTGTTTCCTCTCCTATATTGCTGAAGCTGCAGTTTTGGGTCTAAATCTGTCTGGTTATGCTTATTCTCAATTTTAGGAAACTGAAATACAGAAGATGGTACTGCCTATCACATTTGGCCTTTCATGTAATCTGTGGATCAATCACAATTCATTTAAAACTGTGGCTATGACTTTGCAAGGAAAATAAAAATAATTAGCTTTCTTAATGCATGCTATGAAAGAGTGTATAGCAGTGGTTCTCAACCTGTGAGTCGTGACCCCTTCGGGGACCAAATAACCCTTTCACAAGGGTCCCATATCAGATATCCTGCATATCATATATTCACATTATGATTTGTAAATTGCAAAATTAATTATTAAGTAGCAATGAAAATAATATGGTTGGGGGGTCACCACAATATGAGAAACTGTATTAGAGGGTCACAGCATTACAGAGATTGAGAAATACTGGTGTATAGAATGATTCTGGCTCTTTGAAAAAAAAAAAGTACACGCAGAAAGATAGGATCAAGCTTCACTTTATGACTCCTACATCTACATTGTATTCACACAACAAAGTTTTGGATATCAATTTCCCACATATTGCCTGGTAAAATACATATATTCATCGCAGACTTTCCTCCTGACATCTAGCCAGGTATCACCAAATGCCTAGTGTACACGCATTTGGAGAAAGCTAAAACTTGTTAACCTGGTAGGGAACATGATCCATTATGAAATTAAACTACTCCTAAACCCAAAATAGTTTCTGTGCTGTGATGGCTATCACCTAAAAAGGGGAAGGAGTGTTAAGGTAGCCTAGTGAGACGGGTTCTAGTATGAGACAAATCACCTGTGCCACCTGCCAGCTGTGAGAAGCTTGGAGTATTTATTGGTTAAAATTCTGATGAGATCTAACAAAAATGAGTTAACTGACAGGATTACCATAAAAGGAATAAACTTGAAAAATATTATGTCAATCTAAGCATCTGACAAGAGTGGGCAACTAATAATAAAAAAATACTTCATTTTCATGCCTACCGCCTTTTTGCCTTTTTCTTCTCTGACTGACACAGATGGAATAGTCTAGAAATTTGAATTATACACTCTAGATTTTGTAATTCAGGGCCATTTTGTGTTCTGCAATGAGCATTTGATGTAGTTTGAATATGGGGGATTGGAAATGCCTCTTATATTTAACGGTCTATAACCTTTTTATATCAAGAGGGCACATTTGGAAATATGCATATATATGTATATATCATATATACAAAGACACAGTGTAGGTACCATCAGTTATCTTTATTTGCATACGCCTTATTTCTGTAACTAGATTACAAGACCAGTAGTTTCTTTTTTGCTATGTGGAGCCACAAAGAGATCTAAGCAGATATCAATCACCAAGACACTGTACTTCTGACAGCTGGATCACAATTTCCTTAAGTAAAATGTTAAAAATCTGCTAATCTAGATAAGATAGAAATGAACAAACTTGTTTATCTCAAGATTTAATATTCACTTGATACACCAAAAATGTTTTAGATTTGAGTTAGACCCTGCCACAGGTAATAATTTGTAAAAGATGTTAAGACAAAATGTGTGAGCCATTATTACCAAAATAGTATGCAAAACTCTTTGGCAATGTATAGCCAATCAGAATTTGGACACTGTTCAGTGCTCTTTCATTTCTGGGTCATTTTACATTCTTTCAATAATCCCTTTAACTTCACGGAATATGGCAGTAAGAGTATTGTAACTCAAGTGATCGACTACTACAATTGAGCCCTTTCTAATATGTTCCTTTATGTTAATAAAGATGGCCACGGCACTAACAAGATTTGCTTTTGCCTCTTTTTGGTTAAAGATGAGTTTTAATGCTGCTAATGCCTTCATATTGATCATATCTCTAGCTGCCCTTGGATTTTCAGACATATTCAAAAATACTTTCAAAACAAGATTTCTAGTCTTCCGATTTCCCTGGGACAGTAAATGGAAAAGCTCTGAAAAGTAACTCACAACAATGTAGTGATGGACAGACTCAGTAGTTAGCTGCCCTATTATTTTTAATCCAGATTGCTGGCCAGGTGAGTTCAAGGGGAAAGACACCGTTTCTTTACACATATGCTTAACATGAAATTCAACTTTGTGTTGTCTGTCATCCCCAGAAGAATTCAGAGTAATAACAGTCTTTTTTATACCTTCAGGGGAAGAAAAACTGAGCAAGCTTTCAATAAGTGTCACCACACCCACTTCATTAATGAATTCCTGGGCAAATGGATGAACTTTATGTATACCCATTGCTATCTGTGCTATTTTATGAATGAGGGGATCAGTAGTAGACTTAAGTATGTTAACAAGCTTTTCAAATTCTGGAGAATCCAAATAGCACTCCATTTTGCAAGGGCAAGCAAAGGGTTTGATGCCATTCATTTCTCTGATCTTGATTTGTTGTCTAATTTCATCTAAGGTCTGGATGCAAGGATCAGAACCAAATGGATACTCAGGTATAGGCTGTAGGCTTGATCGAGTATTCTTAGTGGAGGCTGTTGTTGAAGTTTCTTCCTCATTTGAGGCCAGAACAATATATGAAGAGGGCCTTGCCTCAGATGAGTCCTGTGATCTATAACCTAACACTGCTGGAGTTACAGCAGGAGCTTTGGGCCAAATGGTAACCTCAGACCAGTCCTTTGGCCTATTTTTTTCATTAATTTCATCTACTGGTTGAGGTTTAACTATTCTGAACACAGGTGTAGGATTAGGATCAAAACCAGCGTCATCTCCTTCCCAAAACCAGTTCCCAATAACGTTCTCTTCCTCCTCCTCCTCAGCCCCTGACCTAGACTTGTGGCTGGCCCTAGGTATATGCTCTGACTCCTCAGTACGGCCCTGAGTACCAGTATTAGTTTTATTTTCACACTTAGCAACAGAATTATTACTAACCTCTTCTCCCTTCCAGAACCAGGAATTGATACCAGACTCTTCCCCAGCCCAGAACCATGAGTCACTAGCAGCCTTATCTTTACGTGTAGATCTAGCAACCTTGTTCTCAGCCTTATGGTTGAAATCTGATGTGCCTTTTCCTAGAGCCTTAGATTCTGACCTGGCCCCTTCTTTCATCTCAGCAGCTGCCTTGTTCTTAGACCCCGCCTTCATCTCAGCCACTGCATCTGTTTTAGTTCCTGCCTTAGTTTTTCCTTTGTCCCGGTTTTTGCCTGCAGCTCTGGCTGCATTAGCAGCCTCCCTCTCTGCAGCAGCTTTGGCTTGTGCACTTGCCCTTTTCTCCAGTTTAGCCTGTGCTCTAGCCTTATTCTTTGAACCAGTCATGGTTGAAGCACAGCTACAGATACCTGTCCACTCTTAACCTTAGCTCTCTGTTTGGTCAGGCTAATATCTTTATACTTTTTAACTTGGTCAGATATGAACTTGGCAGAAAAAGTCAAAGACAATTGTCAGTTTAGTAATTACAAAATTCCCTTTTTTGACATACAGCCTCTATCAATGACAGGGACAGAGGAAAGACACTTGGGTTAGGGGAAGATGATGATTTCCAAAGGCAGACCCGCTGAAAGCAGTCTTCTGAAAGTCCAAGGCTAGCACTGGGGAGACACCTAAGGTGGGAAAAAGAAATAGACTTTGAGTGTCCTCCAACTTCTGTTCTTTATACAGATAGCTACACAGGACATAAACGGAGATTTGAACTGTGTGGTAGGAGATGTGGATTAGTAGAAAACTCTGCTATCTCATTTTATTTCTTCCATAGTTGCATCCAGCCCAAGTACTACCATTCTTTTGTCTCCATCCAACACAACAGAGATAGTAGGTAAGATTGCTTAGAGTAGGAGAGGCTAAAGAGCATGCAGCCCCCTTGGTCCACACTGGTACATACCATCAGGAACTTAGAAAGGCCTCACGCCAAGCTGAACTGATGTGATGTGATTGTTTCCTCCTTCCTCACTTTCACTGTTGAAAATTGTCCAACTGACTTCACAGGCACATCTACAGACAAAAACACATGAGGGATTAGTACTCTATGTATCTGACAGACTGACCTAAACTTGTATCTCCAGGTATCTTAACACTCCCTCATACCCTATTCTCTCTTAAGAGATTCTCTCCCCATTTTCTGCCCCAGGATCTGCTAAATACCTATTGGCGCAAGCTTGGCTCACTGTCCTCCCACTATCTGTAATGAATGTGAGAGTAGTGGTGTCTGCAAAGTTAGAAAACAATGGGGCCACGGTAAGATCTGCTTTCACCCACTTGCCAACGGCCACCTCTACCATGAACTGACAGGTGTGCTCATACTCAAATACATCCTCACCTCGAATCATAACGAAGTTTTGTTCTCTTTCTTAATTTCTAAGTGAATAGCTACCTACAAGTCTCTATAGCAGGGGTTCTCAGCCTTCCTAATGCTGCAACCCTTTAAGACAGTTCCTAATCTTGTGGTGACCTCAATCATAAAATTATTTCATTTCTACTTCATAAATGTAATTTTGCTACTGTTATTAATCTTAATGTAAATATCTGATATTCAGGGTATCTGATATGTGACCCCTGTGGAAAGGGTCATTTGACCCCCAAAGGGGTCATAACCCACAGTTTGAGAAACACTGCTCTACAGGAACCTAGAAAGAAACAGGCTTATGGATAAAAAGGCAACATCAGCAACAACCAGAAAACACTAAAGGGACTGAGATGACAGAACACCCCGGAAAAGGTTTATAGCACATGCTCTAGTATACTCAAGGTTCTTAAAAGTCTCCTACATGTCAGCCCTGCCCCAATTATTGCCCAGATGTGCTCAAGACCTGCAATCCTTCTGAATATATATCCTCCTAACCCTGATGTCAGGAATTTTCCCATGCAGGGACTAAATTTCTTTCCCTGAAGGAAAATAAAAGACATAGAAACAGATAGTGGAACATATGCAACTGTATTTGGGAAGAAGGCAGGGGGGCTAATGAGTACAATAATTTCAGGACCACATTTGAAATACCAGACTCCCCATGTACGGCTAGATCTTACCTCATGTGCTATCAAGGCCAGACTCATCACAAAGCAGGATGCTTGGGAGATGCTCTCCTTCCCACTAAAGAAGAGTCCTCTGGCTGGAGAAGAGTCAACCTATGGAAACCAAGATACTGAGAAAAACATACAAGAAAGTATGTTGACCATGGCATAAAATTATTAGGTTTATAGGCAGAATTCCAGAACCCAAGTTCAAACATCCACTTTAGAGAATCAGAAACCAAGTAAATGAACTCTATCAACTCTCATGTGTGACCCAGACAGCCACCTTCAGAAAGCACATTTTTTCAGATATTGGTTCTATACAAAAAATGTGAGGAACTGGGAAAAGTGGCTGGAGATGATATATGGGGTCCCATAAACAGATTCTTAAATCCTATAGTTATTTCAAATATTCTAAATTGAACACCCACCTGCACAAAAACTTCTCCTTTAACTCCTATTCGAACATATAAAAAAATGGTCAAAATGAAATAGAATGTTGAGAAAATGGACCTTGAATATAAAAGATAGGATAATATCATAATATTTATATAGCCAGGAGTTCTGCAATATGACCAACTCCATATCATGACCAGTTGCTTACAGTAAATCAAGCACAAGATTCTAAATATAGACGGGAATAAAACAATCAATCCTGTATTGAAGGCAGGCGAACATTTCATTCTTATGTTCTGGCGCCTTCATAATCGCCCCTCTAATTATGCTTCCCCTTCCCCAGAATGCACCACTCCTACCACTTAGACAGGAGACTTTGCCTTGGATCAAGCAAAGGCCTGTGGGAAGAGACAGCACTCACGGCCGCTTTCTGGAGTAAGGCCCAAGTAGCAAGGCGACTCACCACCCAGCGCTAAGCTAGGCCCAGAGCTGGACACCTGACCCCAACCCACAGCCAGCGCGACCTCCAAGGGACACCACACTCCCCAGCTCCTAGGCCGCCATTTCTCCCGTAGGTGCCTCCCCTACAACCCTCGCAGGGCCCAGACACCAAAAAGGGTGGGGAAAAGCCTGCTGCCAGGCCATCTGCTCCGCAGACCTCTAGACCTGTCTCTTATACACATCTAGATGTGTATAAGAGACAGGCTCCTGGCTGTGCTCCGTCCTCCGCAGCTGCTCTCACTGGGCTCTCGCCGCTTTGCGCGCGAGTGTAATGGCAGAGCTGCGTCCCGCCCCCACGCCTCTGCACCAAACGGGCAGGGGCTGCTGCGCAGGATGCGGCAGGAGCAGCTCGCCTCTCTTATACACATCTAGATGTGTATAAGAGACAGGGGCCGGAGGCCGCCCCCGTCCACGCGGAGGGGTGGGTCTCACCCGTGGGCTTCTGCAGACCCCTGTCGGCCCTAACCAGAGACCACCACCACTTTTCTGGCGCCACTGGATCTGTCTCTTATACACATCTAGATGTGTATAAGAGACAGGGATGCGGCAGGAGCAGCTCGCCTCGAGGGTGTCGGGAAGGGGCGGAGGGATACGGCGCAGCGGGCTCAACGCCCCCTCCCGGGCCCACCGTAGTTCCGACTCCGAGGGGGCGGGGCCGGAGGCCGCCCCCGTCCACGCGGAGGGGTGGGTCTCACCCGTGGGCTTCTGCAGACCCCTGTCGGCCCTAACCAGAGACCACCACCACTTTTCTGGCGCCACTACAGTGTGTGGGATGGCTGAGAGCTAGGGTCTTTGAGGGCTTTGGAGTGGGGGGCTATAGAGAGGAGGTCTGTAGTTGGAGAGCAGGAAAGAGCAGCGGAGGGATACTGAGTGCTCTTGAACACCAGAACGAAACTGGACAGTGCCTGTCCCTCCCTGAGCTTCACCTCTGCTAAGCTTTAGTTACCCCTCCTTTTCTGAAGGCAGTGGAAAGGGAGGAGGATTTCTAGTACTGCAGCTGGAGAGGTGACAGGTAGCCTAGCAACAGCCTGCAGAGAGGGCTCTTGGTGCCTCTCCCATGTTTTTCTCTCAATGCTTCATGGAGTTCCTGGGGGAACAGAGATGAGAGCACCTATTACAACCCTCACCACTGCCCCAGGCTAAAGCATTTTTCTGTCCCTGGGAAACCAACCAGAGGTCTGAGCCAAGCCATTTTATTTATTTATTTTTTTCTAACTTGGAATAAAAACTCACTTGGCCACATAAGACATAAAAGAACTAGGGGTGGCTGGAAGTGGATGATGGGGGGCCTTAGGTGATAGGTCAATCCAAACTAAGGATGTATAAAGAAACCTTAAGTAAAACTACCAGCGTGCAAGCAATTTTAAAATATAACTTAAAAACAAAGGAGTTTGAACAGAGGTGCACTTCATGGGTGGGCACTGCTGCTGTTCTTAGAAGAATGAGTTATTAAATAAAATTCCCAGTGCCAAGCACTATGTTTTGTTGGTCAAAGAGACCCCAGGGCAGCATTTCTCAACCTGTGGGTTGTGATCCCTTTGAGGGGTCAAACGACTCTTTCACAGGGTTGTAAATCAGATATCCTGAATATTAAATATTTACATTATGATTCATAGCAATAGCAAAATTAGTTATGAAGTAGCAACGAAATAATTTTATGGTTGGGGGGTCACCATAACATGAGGAACTGTATTAAAGGGTCACAGCATTAGGAAGGTTGAGAACCACTGCCCCAGAGGCACCCAAAAGAACATAAGCTATTGCCGTGTTCTTGGTTGCATACCATAACTAGTTATGAAGACTCTGTTGCTGAAGAACCACACAGTTTATTTTTGCTGTAGGACAGAAAAATCAATCTTTTAAAAAACTTTAATTTGTTCTTTCTTTTTAAATAACCATACTTTATTTCATATATAGTAATACAAATTACTTATTAGCAAACACTATAATAGAATTATTTGATATAGCTTTAAACAGAATAAATGAGAAAACTATCAGGTTACATAACCCTTGTCAAACAGATCAAGTGTGGGTAAAAACCAAAAATTTATAAATTCATAAAAGAGACTATGAGAGGATAGTTTTAGGTAATGAGGAGAGACTGAAGGTAGGCAAATGAACACCCTAGTCATGAAAGAGGATATAAAGCTATTCAGCTCCATCATAGTCGCCCCCCCCCAACTTTAGTGGCTATGTGAATTCAACTTTTTGCATATTGAAGTAGCAAAAAAATCATTTTGCACTCTAAAAGAAGCCAACATGTGTTTTTCCTTTAAGGCAGTGATTGTGAAAGCTGGGCTTTCTTTTTATTCCATTAACAATTATTGTAATAGGAATTAGACATGACTGATCCCTGAATACATTTGTCACATTGACCCAATTAGATAAATCAATCTTGAACTAACCAGGAAACTGTGTTGGATAGATTTCATAGTGTTAGAAGGTGTTATGCAGGCTACTGGGAGAGGAAAGACATCAATGGTCATATCCAGTGCTGAACCCCACATGCTCCAATACTAACCCATCAGGCAAGATGCACCCACTAGTGCAATAGCGGCAGGACAGCTATAGCGCTAACCAACTGATTTCTAGTTGCATTCGAGGTTTACTCCACAGGAGGGATTTCATGCCCGGTACTGTGAACCTAATGAAAAATCCATGTCAAGAAGATCATAGATTCTAGGATAGAACCTGCTATTGCTATTTTAATAAATGGTTAAGAAGTCAAACTTCTCTCTTAAATATTTATGTTTATACTCATAAATTTGTGCCGTTCTTAATCTTGGTCAGAGAAGCTTCATTTGGAAATGAGCAATGGTTAATGCAGAGATTCATAACTGGTTAAGTGCTGAGAATAAGTGTAAGTGCTCAACCCTAAATAGTTATCTGTATCAATCCTCACCCAACAGAAGGCTATGAGAACATTGCAGAAGAGGGGGCAGACACAAAGTATGAGGTGGAGGAAGGGAAGGGACACTGTGAAAGGCTGTTGTCTTCTAGATGTGACATGGACTCAGGGACACAGCACCCGTGGTTTCTGCACAATATCTGTACAAGATTAAGACAGTTAAAGTTGAATAGAAAACCAAGACTGCCCACATCATCTCCACACACTCAAGCCTAATCCTGGATGCACATGTCACACCCCCTCCCTCCAGCACCATTCCCATACTCTCAGACTTAGTTTCAACTGTGCAGCTCCTGCACTAGTATTTCCTGTTGAGTTCTTCAAGAATGAAACCACCTGAGCTATCTGTGCTTTCCTGAGCGATCTGTGCTTTCCTGAGCCGGGCTCTAGCTCTAGATATGCAGTTCCTGCTGCACCTGCCTTCCCTGGTGAGCTCCCCAGAACCTCACCTGCCAATGTCATCCCCATACTTTCCAGCCTAGCTATAGATATGCAGCTCCTGCACCAGCCCAGTCTCAGGTAAGCTAGAACCTGATACCAGACACACAACCAATGAAATGAGTCCATGTACCCAGACGCATCACAAAAACACAAACAATATGAAAGGCCTAGAGTGTATGTGCTTCTCCCCTCCCCTTCTATAAGCTACTAGTCTTATAGAGATGTTCTCCATTGAGAATTACCCCTAATAAACACCAGAACACATCATTTAAAAGAACTATCATAAATTTCATCAAGAATTCAAAGAGTTTAAAGAAGACATGAACAAAAGCCCCAGTTAACATATAGAGTACAGGAATAAATGCTTAAATGTAAAAGGACCAAGCAGATGCCACAACAGGCTGCTCAGTATGCTCTCAGAGATCAGTCCTCAATTTCAGTGTCCTGAGACTTAAGCAAGCAGTTTCTGGGAGGGCTATGACATGGTCCTTGCAGTAGCTCCCTTTCTGCACATACTCTGACTGCTCAAGGTTCAGCCAGCTGTTTACTGTCTGGGACCCCTCACCAACTTAGAGCTACGTGCATGGGTCAATGTGAACGTGTGAGGCCAGCCAGCCTCCATGGCAGCTCAAGGATAGAGCTTGGGCCACTGAGTCAGCCCCCTCAGTCAGTACGTGTGAGGTCAGCCAGCCTCCATGGCAGCTTAAGGACAAAGCCTGGGACTTGTCCAGGCCTGCCCAAAAGTGGTAACTGTAACCCCCAACCAGTAAATCCAAAGGATACACACCCTCATCCAATCATATGACGCAAAGGCCTGTATCACTCTTCTTGTGGTTTTTGCCTTTAAATAGCTAACCTCACAAAGAGAGAGTAACTCCTCCCTGCCTCTTGCTGCGACAAGAGCTGGTGGACGAGTTCCCTGCCTAGGCTTGTACCAACAATAAACTTTGCTTCTGCATTCTGGATTTCTCGAGTCTCTGGTGGTCTCTTTGAGGGTCTTAACCTGGGCACAACAAAATGATGTCTTAAAAATACAAACATACAGCTGAATGAACTGATGGGAAACTCCAGGATTTGAAAACTGAATTCAGTAAAGAGATATAAATATTGATGAGAATTCAAGCTGAAATGAAGATGGACTTGAAAAACTCAACCCAATTACAAAACACAGGGAAAAGCCTTACAAGCACATGGTGATACTTTATTTGTGCACCCAAATAAAGCTTATCTGGGGATCAGAGGAAAAAGACAGCCACTATATTAAACATAGAGGTCAGGCACTGGTAGCAAATGCCTTTAATCCTAGCATTTGGGGGGCAGAGGTCCCATTCAGATCTCTGTGAGTTCAAGGCCACACTGGGAACAGAGCCAGGCGTGGTGGCACACACCTTTAATCCCAGTGCTAGTTAACCATAGAGGTCTGGAGGCCTGTACAGACAGACAGGAAGTGATAGAGCTGGGCAGAAAGAAGAAGTGATGTGGCTGGGCAGAGAGAGGAAGTAAGATGGCAGGGTGCAGAAAGGTATATAGGCGTGAGTATACAGGAAGTAGCTCTCTCTTGAGCTGAGGATTTCCTAGCAGTAAGAACGTGGCTGGCTTCTTTCTGCTTCTCTGATCTCTCAGTTTTCACCCCAATATCTGGCTCTGGGTTTATTATTAATAAGACTGTTTAGCAATTTGTCTTACACAAGCAGAATGGATCAAGTAGAAGACAGAATATCAAAACGACTCTGAGATTCCATCTTGTACCTGTCAAATAGCTAAGATCAAAATCACAAGTGACAGCTCATGCTGGCAAGGATATGGAACAAGGGGAACACTCCTCCATTGCTGGTGGGAGTGCAAACTTGTACAGCCACTATGGAAATCAATATGGAGATTCCTCAGAAAATTGGGAATTGATCTACCTCAAGACTCGGCTATACTACTCTTGAGCATATACCTAAAGGACGCTCCATCCTACGACAGGACACTTGCTCAACTATATAGCATAATTATTCATAATAGCCAGAAACTGGAAACAACATACATGTCCTTCAACTGAAGAATGGATAAAGAATATATGATAAGAAAGAAGAAAGGGAGAGGGAGGAGAGAGGAGAGGGAGAGGGAGGAGAGAGGGAGAGAGAGAAAGAGAGAGAGAGAGAGAGAGAGAATGTAAAGTTACACAGGGAATATTACTCAGTTGTTAAAAAATAAAATCATGAAATTTGCAGACAAATGGATGGAACTAGAAAGAAATTATCCTGAGTGAGGTAACCCAGACCCAGAAAGACAAACATGGTATGTACTCACTCATAAGTGGATATTAGCTGTAAAGCAAAGGATAACCATGCTACAATCCACAGACCCAGAGAGGCTAAGTAACAAGGAAGGCTCAAGTGGAGATACATGGATCTCTCTGGGAAGGGGGAATAGAATAGATTTCGTGAGTAGACTGGGGACAAGTGGGGATGGAAACAGGATGGATTAAGTAGGGGGTGGAGGGAGAGAGTACTGGGAGAGATGACTGGAAATGGGGGACATTTCAGAGGCAAGGTAGAAAACTAGAGCAATGGAAACCCCTGGGAAGCGATGAGTGTGACCCTAGAGAAGACTCCTAGTAATGGCGTATATGGAACCTGAACTGGCCATTTTCTATAACCAGACAAATCTTCCAGTGGAGAGTTTGGGACATTAACCCAGCCACAAAACCTTCGGTCTACAATTAGTCCTGCCTGCTAGATGTGCTGGGGTAAAGGTGGTGGTGCAGAACTTGTGGGAGCGGCCAAACAATGACTGGTCCAAATTGAGACCCATGCCACAAGAGGGAGCCCACTCCTGACACTGCCTTGGAGGGCCAGAAACCAGAGTCTGGATAGCTCAGATATCAAGGATACAACCAAACAGGAACAGGAAAAAAATGTCAATGTAATGATTCTTGATATTCTGTGATCCTCGTAGACCCAAGCCTAGCATAATCATCATCAGAGAGGCTTCATCAAGCAACTGATGGGAGCAGATGCAGAGATCACAGCCAACAATTAGGTGGAGCTCAGGAAAATCTGAAGAGGAGGATGAGGAAGGACTGTAGGAGCCATAGGGGTCAAGGACACTACAACAAAACAGTCCACAGAATCACCTAACCAGGACCCATAGGGGCTCACAGAGACTCAACCAACAATCAGAGAGCCTGCATGAGTCTGACCTACGTCCTCTGCATATATGTTGTGGTTGTGCAGCTTGGTGTTCCTGTGGGACTCCTAACAGTGGTATCTGGGGCTTGTCTCTGACTCTTTTGCTGCTTTTGGGATCCTATCCCTCCTACTAGGTTGCCTCCTCTAGCCTTGATATGAGGGGATGTGTCTAGTTTCATTATAGATTGATATGCCATGTTTGGTTGATATTCCTGGGGAAGCCTGCCCTTTACTGAAGGGAAAGGAGGAGGAGTACAGGAGGAGAGGGGAGGTAGGTGGGGCTTGGAAGAGAGGAGGGAGGAGAAACAGCAGTGGGGATGTAATATATGAGAGAAGAATGAAAAACAGACAATTCATGGCTTGTATAATATACTTTTTTACTCTCAGTAAGACTGCCATTGTCAAATTCAGCTTTTGTCATTCACTAGCTGTGCCTAAAATTTTGCACCTTTATTTTATTTTTATTTTTTGGTACGTGGGGGAATAGGCTTATCTAAAACTATTGTTATGAAAATTAAATAGATAATACACAAAAAAGAATATCAAGCCTTGAATAAAAAGTAGAGGAATTGAACTAATCAAGCAAATAAAATGAAAAACAAACAAAAAAATCACAGAGGGAAAACACCCAGGAAGTGTAGGAAACCTTGAAAAGACAAGATTTCTGAATTGTGAGCACAAGAAGGAGAAGAATCCTGGGTCAAAGGTTAGACCAGATCTTCAAACGGTTCATGGAATAAAAATCCCCAATAAAAATCCCCAAATTAAGGACATATCCATACAGATACAAGAAGTACACAGAGCACCAACTAGACAGGAGCAGGTAATAAATTCCAGTGGTATATTATAGTTAAAAACTAATACAGAGTCTATAAATAGAGGGTATGAGAGCTGCAAGAGAAGAGCCAAAAGTCACATATAAAGGAAAACCCATCCAAAAAACACCTTATTTCTCAATGGAAAACTTTAAAGGCAGAGGAGCTTGGAGCAATGTACTCCAAGTTCTAAAAGGCCACTGATGTCAGCTTAGATTACTTTACTAAGCAAAACTATCTGCTGTAGTTGAAGGACAGAGACAATCTTTCCATGATATAAATATGCTAAAAAATATGTCCACCAAATTAGCCATATAGAGAATACCAGAAGCAATGGTTTAGACTGAAGACAGAAATAAACATAGCCAAGAAACTTAGAAAGAAAATAAATTTAGTCCTAAGTACTGAGACACAAAGTACGACTAAGAACACAAACAAGAAACAACTACAAAAAAAAAATGACTGCAACCAACATACACTTTTCAATAATAACTTCAAAAATATTAGTGGCCTCAACTTGCCCATCAAATTACACAGGTTACTTATATGAATTACGAAACAAAATCATCTTCTTGTTGTCTACAAGAAACTCAAGCTTTTGTCACTTACAAGAAATTGAACTTACTCTTTAGAATAGGCCACCACATTAAAGTGAAAGTATGAAAAAAGAATTTCAAGCAAATGGAACCAGGAAGCAAGCTGGTGTCACTAACCTTAATATCTGACAAAATGGAATTCAGACTAAAATAAATCAAAAGAGATAATGAAAAACACATAATTTTAACCAAGGGAACAATAAGCCAAGTAGGTATTACAATCCTAAACATATATACACCAAATTCTAGTGTACCCAATTTCATAAAAAGCATACTATTGGAAATAAATACACAGAGTGTGTCTACCTCAGTTATACTAGGTGACTCCAATACCTCATTTTCTTCAATAGATACGTCATCTGAACAAAAAATAAACAGTAGAATTAAGTGATAGATTCATTCACATCAAATGAATCTAACAAGTATCAACAAAATATTGAAACTAAACATCAAAGAATATACATTCTACTTGGCAACCCATGGAAGCTGCTCTAAAGTAAGACTACATTCTGGGACACAAAACAACTCTCAACAAATTCAGATGACCAGAATGCAATGAAAAGCAAATGAATCTAGTAATTTCACAAACTCATGAAGATTAAATGACACTTTACTTAATAATGAATTGGTTGAAGAAGTCAAGAAGGAAATTTAAAATTTCCTGAGATTAAATGAAAATGACAACACAACACAACAAAACCTCTGGGACATATTAAAAGCCATCTTAAGAAGGAAATTTATAGTTCTGAGCACCTATATTAAAAAATCAGAAATAGCACAAATGACTTAATGACAAAACTTCAAGGTTTGGAAAAATGAAAACAAACCAAACCCAAATCCAGTAGATAAGAAATAATGAAAAATAGAAGAAATTAAATAGAAACAAAGAAAACAATACAGAGAATCAACAAATTTAAGAGCTGAATCTCTGAGAAGATAAACAAGATTGACAGATCATCGGCCCTATTAACCAAAAGAAATTAAATGACCCAAATTAACAGAATCAGAGATAAACCGGAAAACAGTATAACAGGCACCAGATAAATTCAGATTATACTTTTTTAAAAACTATACACATTAAGTAAGAAAATCCAAACAAATGGATGAATTCCTAGATTTATTCAAACCACTGAGATTAAAGCAAGAAGAGATCAAGAACTTAAACAGTACCACCCCCGACCCCTGCCTCTCAACACCTACTGCAGGCAGGAAAGCTGGTCCTGAGGGCACAAGAGTGGGAGAGTTGAAGCTGCTACTCACTAGCTTCAGTACTTGAAAGAACAGACCTTGCACTTCCCTTGAGCAATACAATAGAACTGACCCTGTTGACAGGAAGTCTGGCCCTAAGTGCTTGAGAGATCTAACCTCATCTGCCCTCCTCCATCTCCTGCCCCTCACCATCAGTGGTGGCAGTGACAGAGCTGACCCTGAGGTCAAGAGAGTGGGAAAGCTGGCACTGTCCCTCACGGGCTACAGCACTTGGGAGAGTGGGCCCTACACCTCACCTGGGCAACACAGTAGAGCTGACCCTGTTGGCCCAGATGAAGGTGAGTTGGTGCTGAGGGTGTGAGAGCAGGGGAGTGTAGGCACCAGGAAAGGTATCCTGACTATTCAGGGAGTGAGGCCACACCTTGAGCTGGAGCTGCAATGGGACAGCTCAGCTCTGTAGGGAAAGGTATTCTAACTGCTGGGGAGAGTCAGGCAATACCTTGAGTTGCTAAGACAGCTCATCTCTAGATGGAAAGGTATCCTGACTGCTCTGGAGAGTCAGGCTATACCTGGAGTTGGAGTGCCATCAGGGATGGTCTCTCCACAGCCTTCAGGATTGTTTCTTTGGCACTGGTTTCAGAGTCAGGGCATGTTTCTTTGGTTCAGGGTTTGGGGATAAAGTGTTTCTTTCTTTGGCTCAGGTCCCAGATCCAGGCTGTGTTTCTTTCCCTGGTTCTGGGCTCCAGGGTCAGGATGCTTGTTTTCCTGCTCTGTGATTGGTTGGTTTTAGAAGTCAGTTGGCCAGAGGCAGAGATGGCTCTAATCTCAGAGAAAAATGTTTCTTTCACTGGCCTTTCTTAGTTTTTTTGGCTCTAATTCTAAGGTCAGGGCATATTTCTTTCACTGGCTCTGATTCTAGGGACAAAGTGTGTTTCTTTGGCACTGGTCTCAGAGTCAGGTCATGTTTCTTTGGTTCTGGATTTGGGGATGAAGTGTTTCTTTCTCTGGCTCAGGTCCCAGATCCAGGCTGTTTCTTTCCTTAGAGGTGGGCTCCAGAGTAGGGTGGGTTTCTTTAGTCAGCCCCTTTTCCCTACAGAAAGATGTCCCCATTTCTCTTCATCTGCCATGTGGTTGCATAAGGGAAAGATGCACCCCCTGCCACTACTATTTGGCACCTGCAGCACGCAGGGGAGCTGGCCTCAGGGGGCACAGGACAAGGAGAGCTGGCTCTGTACCTTACCAGCTGCAGTGGCCCTGCACCTCACCTGGGCAAAACAGTAGAGCTGGCCCTGGTGGTGTGGGTGTGGGTGTGGGTGAGCCAGCCCTACAGCATCAGAGCAGGAAAACTGATCCTTCTCCTTGCTGTCCAGGGCAATGGTGGAGAGCTCACCCTGGTGGTGAGAATGGGGGAGGGTTGGTGGGCTGACCAACCCTGCAACCACCCAAGCCCAGAATCAGGGGTATGAGTTGGCCCATGCCAACATCCACCTCATCTATGAACTGCTGGAGCATGTGTAGGGACAGGACCTGCAGATCCAAAGCTGCAGGATCTCCATGACACAGGGTAATAGGATATCCAAGAGGAGTACCATGAGGGCCCAGCATGGAGGATGTAATAGAAACCAGAGATTTTGAACCAGAGCAATGTCTCATTGCAACAAACAGTTAAGATATATGCACTAAAGTGTATACTATGTGACCCACTGTGTCATTCTAAAGCTTCCACGCGGAGACTTTTTTCCCTTTTCTTTTTGTATGTTAGTTTGTTTAGTTAGTTAGTTCATTTGTTCTTTTAAATTGTATTTTATTGGGGGGCAATGCGAGGGCAGAGAGCAGATATAAGGGGATGGAGAGATGAATGGGATCAGGATGCATGATGTGAAATCCACAAAGAATTGATAAAAATGTCTAAAAAAGAAAGAACTTAAACTAGACACAAGGAATGAGAAAATTGAAACAGTAATTTAAATGCCTTCCAAAAAACGAAAACAAAGAAACCCAAAATAAACAAAACAAAACAAAATTCAGGCCAAAAAGACTCACAGCAGGATTAACACTTCTTAAATTATTCAAAAATTAGGAATAGAAGGTATTTTTCAAAGTTCCCTGTATGAAGCCAGTATTAGTCTAATACTAACTCCAGGTAAAGACACAACAACAATGCTAAAGCCAATATCCTTTATGAATATAGATACAAAAATCAATCAATAAAATACTTGCAAACTGAATAGAGAAGTATATCAAAAAGATCATCCACCACAATCAAGTTTGCTTTATCTCAGAGATGCAAGGATGGTTCAACATACATAAGTCATTAAATGAAATAAAACATAAAAAAAGGCTTAAAAGTCACATGATCATCTCAATAGATGCAAAAAAAGGCCTTTGACAAACTATAACATACCTTCATGATAAAAATCCTAGGGAGAGTTGGTTGCAGGATACATATCTTAACAAAATAAAGGCTAGATATGACAAACCCAAAGCCAACATTTATCCTCAACGAAAAAAAAACAAAAAAAACCTCAATGAAATCACATTAAAACCAGAAGTGAGACAGGGCTGTCCATTATCATCACTCCTTTTCAATCAGTGAATGAAGCAGCACTGGCTGGAGCCATAAAATCAAAGATATACAAATAGGAAAAGAAATTGAATTATCCCTATTTGCAGATGGTATGTTCTAATACATTATATCACAAATTCTACCAGAAAACTTTTTAGAAATGATCAACACTTCAGAAATGGGGCAGATTACAAAATCAATTTTAAAATTCAAGAGCCTTTCTATACACCAGTAACAAATGTGATGAGAAAGGGAGGACAGAAACTTCCCACTGAAAATTGACTTTAAAAAAGTCCTAAACAAAGGGTGGAAGACTGCTACATTGAACACTTTAAATATTTGAAGAAAGAGATTGAAGAAGTCACTGGAGGATGAAAAAACCTCCCATGTTCATGAATTTGTACTGTGAGAATGACTATTCTACCAAAAGCAATTTACATATTCATGCAACCCCAAATCAAAATTCACACGACATTCTTCATAGAAATAGAAAAGAAATTCTAAAATGCATTTAGAACTGCAAAAGCAATCCTGAGCAAAAAGAATAATTCTGGAAAGATTACCATGCTGGATTTGAAGATAGGTTACAGCGATATAGTAATAAAAACAGCCTCATACTGGCACAAAACATAGACAGAGATCAGTGGCATAGAATTAAAGTCTCAAATAAGTATATGTAACTATAGCCCTCTGATATTTGACAAAGATACCCATGTACACCCTGAAGGAAAGACAGCATCTTCAACAAACAGTACTAAGGACACTAGATGTCCATATGTAGAAGAATTAAAACAGAACCATATTTTTTAACCTGCATAGACATGAACTCCAAATGGACCAAAGACTCCAAAGTGAACCTAGAAACACTGAAACTGCCAGAAGTAGAAAATATGACACACATACACAATGGAATTCTATTCAGCTATGAAGAAAAATGAAATCATAAAATTCATAGGTAAGTAGATGGAACTAGAAAGTATTAAACTGAGTGAGGTTGATCAGACAAAGAAAGACAAACACCGCATGTTGTCTCTTATTTGGGGATCTTAGCTCAGCATCTTTAGGCATCAATATATAACCTGAAGTAACTGCAGAAACCAGTAAAGTGAAAAGGGACCATGGGGAGGGGTGCTCTAGAGACAGGGATAGGAACAGGTACTATGAATAGGTAAGTGGGGAAAATGAGGGGGGTTTAACTGGGGAGAAGGAAGGGAGGGCAATACAGAGGGAGAGAAAGTAGAAATAGTAGAAATAGTAGAAACACTAAGGATGTTTGAAATGCCATATATTTACTTAATATATATGTTAATATTTAAGTGTACACACACACTTTGCATGCAGTTAAGACAGTTGGAGTGATAAGGCTTCCCCCCCTCAAAAAAAAATAACATAGACCATCTAACAAAAACCCCACTGCTAGGCATGGAAAACTTTCCTTTCATTTGTTAGTCAGGGGGGTGCATGAGATTCCCAAACAACAGAGGCTATTGCAATTGCCCTGAACTTGAAGACAAAACCCCGTTTCTGAAGACACCATACACTTCAAACAGGACTTGGAGGAACTGAGCTGTATTTGACCTGGAGGCTTCCTTCCTGAAGACTAGCTTTCATAGTATCCAAAGGTGCTGTGCACTGCCATGCCAACAAAGGAAAACAATCAATAGCCCTACAGAGCTGTAAAGCCTAGGAACTACAACAATTACTTGAAGGCCAACATGTCCCCAAGTGTGCAATAGTGGAACATATATCTTGAAGGATAGCCAACGGCTTTCTAATTGGACTTATTAAGGCCTGCTCAAGAGGAAGTAGCTCATGCCTGGTAGTGTAAACCTGTCACTGGAGAGATCATGGAGCCTAGAGAGGAAGCTACAAAGACCACTTTTCTAACCCAGTATAATTTTTTTCATTTTTTTGAGTAAAAGAAGTTTAATAAACCATACAAAGTTCCCTTAAAAAATTTAAAAGGCTGATAAAAAGAAGTTTAATTTACTCTTCCATATCACACACTAACTAGCTGAATTAGAACCAGTACAGTCCCTACCTTCAAGAGCTCATGATCTCGAGAGAAACCAACACATTTTATGAACAGCAGTACTACATAGTAAGTGCTATACCAAAACTATGCCCACATTCTATAGGAACATGAGGGAAGAGCAAGTATATCTGCTTAAAAGTAAGAAAACACCAAAGAAGCATTTAACCAACTGACACTCTTTTCTTCAGCATAACTGCTAAGGCCAGTATAATTCCTAAATGTACTCTAAATACTTATCCTTATGCCAAGAGGTACAATACTGAAAAAGGACAGATCTTATTTTGTAACACAATTTGCTAGCCTGTGTCTTTTGATGGAGAGAATTAGGACCACTAATATTCAGTCATTATTGAAAGACGTATATTGATTCCTGTCATTTTGTTAATTTTGAAGTTTTGGGTGTTTCATAGTCCTATTTAAAATAATATTTTTATTATATGTACATATATATGTACATATATGTCTCTATGTGGTCTTATGCCCTCAAAAGCCAGAAAGTGCACAGAATCCCCTGGATCTGGAGTTAGAGGTAGTTGTGAGCCACCTGATATGGGTGCTGGGAAGTGAATCCCAGTCCTTTGCAAGAGAACTACATGCCCTTAACTGCTGAGCCATCTCTCCAGTTCAGTCATCTTTTATTTAACCATTATCTTAATCTGTTTACTAGCTTCTCTGTAGCCATTCTCTGTGTTTACTTTCCTCTTAATTCTGAAATGTTCTTGAGTATCCTCTATAGGGCTGGCATGGTGGTCATAAAATCCTTTAGCCTGCATTTTCACAGAAATTTTTCTTTCTCCTTCAATTACAGTAGACAGTTTTGCCAGGCATGTATGACTAGATTGGCAGTTCTGATTTTTCAGAAGTTGAAATATATCTTTCCAAGCCCTTCTGGATTTTAAGGTTTCCATTGAAAAGTCAGCATTTAATCTTATGGGCCTGTCTTTATATGTGACTTGGGTCTTCTCTCTTGCAGCTTTCAATATGCTTGTTTTGTTCTGTATATTTAGTTTTTTAGCTATGGCATAGGGATTTAGATATGGCATGGGGATTTTCTTTCTGGTGCTATTTGGCATTCTATGAGACTTGTATCTGGATGAGCATCTTTCTCTAGATTCGGGGGATTATCTTCTATGATTTTATTGAGAATATTTATTTGACATGAAATTCTTCTTCTATGCCTATAATTAATAAATTTTGTCTTTTCATGGTATCCTAAAGATCTTGCACGTTCCATTCATGTATCACTGACTTTGAGTCTAATTCCAACCCCACTACTGTGTCTTCACCTCCACAATTCTATCCTTCTTATGACTGATTCTATTCATTAGGCTCTCTATTGAACATTTAAATTATATTTATTATTTGATAATTTCATACATGAATAAAGTGTATTTAGATCATATCTACCACCACCACCCCATTTCTCATTTCTACTTCCTCTAGATGCTCACATTTGGCCTACTATATTTTTCATTTCCAACATCAATCCAATTTAGTTTTTTTTTCAGTATTTGTCTTTATTGAATTTTATATCTATATCCCAAATTGATTTCCTCTTCTCATCTAGCTATTTGTTTATGTTCTCTTGGAATATATTTAGTTTCCTCTTTGAATTGTTTGAAAATATTTCTTATTGCCTTTTAAAACTGTGTGTCTGGAATTTCGTTTAGCTTATTTTCACTGGAGCCATTACTGTAGGATTAGTTATTTTTGGAGGAGAGGAGTTGTCTTGAGTTTTTGCACTGGGACCTGACCATCTGAGATTAGAGCATTGATTAGCGTTAGAACATTTTGTTGTTGTTGCTTAATTCAGATCACCTTTTATTTTTAGTGGAAGTGTCTGAAATATTCAGGAGATACTAGATTGTAGTAGGGTTGAGGTGATGTTTTCCTCTTTTAGACTGCTATTCAGGAAACCAGGTTGTATCCTTAGACGCCCACTGTGACTTGAGTATTGTTTGTAACTATATTCACTGACCAGTAGTAAATGCACCATGAATATTGAGAATCAGTTGACTACAAAAAGGTTCTTAGTCTTAATTGGGAAAATAAAGGGACACAAAAGTGTATACATATATATTATATATATAATATATATAATATATATATTACACCAATAGTTAGTAGTAGTATATTAGTTATTGAGGATATGAGTGGAGAAAACTCAGGGAAAAAAGAAAGAAATCACAGTGGGATTAGTGATTAGTATTAGATTGCTTGACAGGATATAAAGGAAGGGGACATACTTAGGAACAATGATAGAAACAAATTAAAAACACATATGGGGAATATATGAGAATTTTGTTTAAAGGTAGACTGCAAAGAAAGAAGCAAAGATTTGCATTTACATAATGTAAAGCCATCTCATCCCTTGGGAGGTTGAGTGCTAGAGACTGTAAACTAGGATAGCTTGTATTCTTTGAAGGATATAAAGATAACAGGATATGGAAGGGGGAGGCATGGATGGTGAGGGACCAGCCATAGGTTGCTACATTGACCTTGGGTATTACATAAATAAGGAAGCACTGAGTAGAGACTGGTTTTGGGGTCAGATTCTTGGATGACCCTGTGACCTCATAGGATGACGTAGGGTGGAAGCACATCATGCCTCAAATGGGGGCTACCAAACTTCAAATGGTAATGGGGAGTTGGGACCTGAATATGGGCACAGCCCCTCATATCAAATGGTGTACCACAGCTGGGCTGAAGTATGGGGTATATTCCCTAACCTCAAATGGCAAACTGGAGCCTACGTCAAAATACAGGTTTGCTCCCTACATAAAACAGCCACCAGGAGTTGGGGCTGCAATAGACTCATGCTACCTAATATCAAATGATGACCAAGTGCTGGTTAAGCCATTTTTATATATGGTGTGAACGTGGAAGTGAGACTGGGAAAACTAGCAAGAGCGTAGAACAGGGAGAGGGGAGAAAATGTGAAAATGACCATTCGAACAAAAGACATTTAAAAGTCAGTGCGATCCCAGTAATAATCCCCATCTCATTCTTCACAGAAATAGAAAAAAACTATGCTTAAAATTTATATTGAATCACAAAAGACCCTGGATAGCCAAAACCATCCTGAACAAAAAGAACAGTATTGGAGAGATTGCCATTCCAGACTTCAAGATATATTATAGAGCTGTAGCAATAAACACAAAGATGATATGCACCCCCCCAAAAAAAAGCAGACTTGAAAAGCAATGAAACAAAACAGAAGACCCAAACATGATTACTATACCTACAGCTACCTGATATTTGACAAAGAGACAATAAAATGTACACCAAAGAAAAGGTATTATCTTCAACAAGTGGTGCAGGGAAAACTGGATGTGCATAGGCAGAAAAATGAAATTAGACCCATATCTATTACCCTGCACAAAAATTACCTCCAAGTGAATGAAAGACCTCAATCTGAAACCTGAAATGTTAAAACTGCTAGAAGAAAATGCAGGCTGTATCCTACAAGATTTAAGTTAGGAAAGGAGTTTCTGAATAGGACTCCATTTGCCAAGTGGAAAACTCATAAGGAAACAATCAAAAGAGCGAAGAAGAAACACACAGAATGTGAGAAAATCTTTTCCAGCTATACATGTGACCAAGGATTAATATCCAGGGTATACAAAGAACTCAAAAAATGTCAAGGAAACAAATGACTTGATTAAAAATGGGGTAGGGATCTAAACAAAGAGGTCTCAGTAGAAGAAATAAAATAATGGCTAAGAAATACCTAAAATTGTTCATCATCCTTAGAAATTAGGGAAGTGCAAATTAAAACAACTTTGATGTTTAATTTTATCCCAGTCAGAATGGCTAAGACAAACAAATGACAACAAATGTTGGCACAGTTGTGAGAAAAGGGAACCCTCATTCACTGCTGGTGGGAATGTATATTGGTGCAGCCACTCTGGAAACCAGTATGGAGAATTCTCAAAAAACTAAAAAGAAATCTACCATATGATGCAGCTATATCATTCCTTGGCATATGTCCAAAGGACTCAAAACCCCACTCCACAGACAATTGCTTAGCCATGCTCATTGTCACCCTAATCACAATAACTAGGAAATGGAAGCAACCTAAATGCACTTCAATAGATTAATGGATAATGAAGATGTGCATACAATGGAACACTATGCAGCTATAAAGAAAAAAATAATTTGTGCGTAAATGCATAGACCTAGAAAAGATTGTATTGAGTGAAGTAACTCAGACACAGAAAGACAAATGTTACATATTCTCTCTCATCTGCAGTTTCTAGCTCCAAATCTTCATCCATGAATGAATATATAACATGGAGTAACCACAGAAACTAAGTCAGTGTAGCTAGCACCCCCTCATTAAAGAAACTTCTCCTTTCAGCAAATGGAGACTATCACAGAAAGCCACAACTGGACATATGCAGAGATCATTGAATCCTGGGGATCTTCACCCCAGCGTGTGTGTGTGTGTGTGTGTGTGTGTGTGTGTGTGTGTGTGTGTGTGTGTGTGTGTGCGCGCGCGCACATCACAGTTCCTTCATCTATGGTTCAGGAAACAATCATGGAAGACAGGGATGAAAGATTTTTAAAATCAGAGTACCAGGAAGTCTCCCACAGAAACGGATGCATGAACAAGATCTGAAGAATGGCAATATCAATAGACATGCTAAGGCAGACTGGGGAAAATCTCACAGGATCACATCATGGGTCAAGGAACTACTGGCATGATGATGACCACTGAGAGAGAGAATTAGCCATCTCCCAGGATGAGCCAACTAACTGATTGTCCAATAAAATGTGGTCAGCCCTGAAGCCATATACACACAATAAACAAAAACATACCCAGCGAGATGTATTTCTATATTTGTACATGTGTGTGCGTGCGCGTGCACCCACACACACACCCGCACACACACCAATAATAATCAGTGAAGAAGAGGCTATCAATTTGAGAGTGTGAGTATATGGAAGGAGTTGGAGGGAGGGAACTTGTGAGGGACTGAAGGGAACAAAGAGAAGGGACAAAGTGATAAAATTGTATTTTAATTAAAATACACAAAAATAAATTTATAAAAAGCAACAAAAGAACTTGTTAGCTGAAGCCAAATAGTACAAAAAGAACAAAGCTGGAGTCATCTCACTACCTGAGCTAAACCAAACTATAAACCTACAGTTACCAAAATTTCATGATATTGGTTGGCATCAAAGCAGATACATGGAATAGATTAAAAAGCCTAGAATGAAATCTGTGCATCTAGAGCCAACTGAATTTTTACAAAGGTGCTAAGAATACACAATATATATTTGTACATGTGTGTGCACAAGGGCTGGCAAGACAGCTCAGCAGGCAAAGGCACTTACTGACAAACCTGACAATTTTAGCAAGCATTCTTGTCGGACTTTCTATGGACCGCCAGCCCACAAATAATGACATGGAGACTTATTAATTATGAAAGCTTGGCCTTAGTTTAGGCTTGTCCCACTAGCTCTTATAACTTAAATTAACCAGCTTTTATTAATCTTCATTCTGCCATGTGACTAGGTTACCTCTATTCTGCATAGTATGTCTGACCTCTCCAGTGTCTCTCTGGCATCTCACTAGAGACTCTGCCTTTCTTTTTCTCAGAGTTCTCTCTCTGCCTGGAAGTCTGGCCTATACTTTCCTGTCTAGCTACTGGCCATTGAGCTCTTTATTAAACCAATCAGAAGGTGCCTTAGGCAAAGACACATCTTTATAGTGTACACAAATGTTCCTCAACAATCCCCAGGATCCACATGATGTGAAAGAAAAACTGACTCCTGAAAGTTGTCCTCTGACTTCCAGGTGAACCTCCTTCAAACACACACACACACACACACACACACACGCACACGCACACGCACACGCACACGCACACACGGAATAAAAAAATACAATTACAATTTCTTTTTAAAAACAGACATGGCAATCTTTTCAACTTGGATGCTGGGAAAATCAGATATCCACCTACAAAAAAAATGAAAAAATGAAACTAGATCCTCATTTCTTGCCATATACAAAACAAAATCAACTTAAAATAGATTAAAGACTACATCAGTCACTAACCATGAAAATGGTCTGTAGGCAATAAGAGAAAGTAAAAACCCTCATAATAAGGCTGGGCAAAACAACTCAATAGGAGGAAAAAAAAAAGAGTCCCAAGAGCAGGCAAAAGACTCAGAGACACATCCACTCCCACTGTTAGGAGTCTCACAAGATCAAGCTACACAACCATAACATATACACAGAGGACCTGGTGCAGACCCATGCAGGCCTAATGCTTGCTGTTTTAGTCTCTATAAGTCTATGTGAGCCCTGCTTAGTTGATTTAACGGGCCATAATCTTTATCCATAGAACTGCAGAGGGTAGGTATAGAGTAATGGACTAGAGGGAAATAGAATAGATAGATATGGATGAAAGTGGGGCAGGAAATGGGAGGATCAAGTAGGGACAGGGAGGATACAGAGGGTTTTGGGAGGGAATGCAAAAAAAGAGCTAAATTTATGGTGCATTTGGGGGGTAGTACAGAAACCTAATACAGTAAACTTCCTAGAAATGTATACATATATGAAGGTAATCTAAACGAAATTGCCAAATAATGGGGAAGACAGAGTCCCAGCTGGCCATCTTTTGTCACCAAACGAAGCTTCCAGTACTGGGATTGGGTTATATCTAATTGAGTTGTCCAAACTGTCCCCATCTGTATCCCCAAACAACTCAAGCTGTTGCCAAGACTATAGGTTGCTCTTCACAACCTGACAGCAAGGCCTCATTACTGAAGACAATAGCTATAGAACTTATGGAACCTAGAGATGTCAAGCTGGTCTTTGGTAGAGGAATGTACTCTGCATGCTATCAAAATAGAAACATAAACACCAAGCCAGCCACAAACCCTTTAATCTACAATGTGATTCTGCCTGCAAGATATGCTAGGGCGATGGTATCACAAAGCCTGTGGGAGTAACCAACCAATAAGTGATTTGACTTAAGGCCTACTCCACAAGTTGGAACCCATACCTGACACTACTTGGATGACCAAGAACCAGAGACTAGATAGCCCAGGGACATAGGACAAAACCAAATAATACTAGTCCAAAACAAGAAAAAAAAATATAGTAATAAAATGACTCCAAACGACATTCTGCTATACTCATAAACCAGTGTCTTGCTCAGCCATCATCAGAGAAGCTTCTTCCTACAGTAGATGGGGACAAATATAGCAACCCACAGCCAGACATTATGCAGAGTGAGAGACCTTGGAACACTCAGCCCTAAATGGGATGTCTCCATCAAATCCCTCCCCTTAGATTAGAATAAAAATCTCATCATTCATATAGTTTTCTTATCTCACCCTTTTGGATAGATATTATAGGCTATTTTATGTAACATCAGGACCAGTTCAGATATCACCTGCCCTAAAATGTTATCATCAAAGGAAATTTGTCATCTTTCTAGTTATAAATGAAATAAGTGAAAAAGAAAAACAAAACAAAACAAAAAAAGAAATACATGTGTCTTCTTGCAGAACAGGCGACAGTCCTTGACTCTGCATCAATTTCAAAGGAACAGTCTTCAGTGAGATCTCATCTATAAAATATCAACTGATTTTCTATCAAGGTTTTCAAGGTTCACTGGCCTTTCTTAAAGCTCAACTTTTCTATTTCCAAATTGTAACACTATCTTCCAAGTAAAAGACAGGACTAGAGATAAAAAGTTTTATAAATGTTTGTAACTGGAAAAAACTTAGGAGATTATCCTGCACTCTCCAAATACCTAAGGAGTGATCAAAAATCATGATTTTTTTCCATATTAGTACATACACTTATGTGCATACACACATCTGTTATGTAGCTGTAATTAAAAATCTGACAGGCATGAATGGGTTAAATATTTGCTTGGCAGTAGCTATGGAACCTAGACATAACCTGCCAGGCTAGAATTTTAAGTTCCACAAACACTAATACAATACTGATAAGATTTCCACACTGAATGTGTGCTGATAAAATACAAGATTGACAACTTTAGAAATTACCTAAATTACAAGTGAATGGCACAAAGTCATATACTGTATTGTTGTGTATACTACACAGGTAGGCTCTTCCTCCATTGTAACTTAATCTAAGGCATATAGAATCAGATGTTGGCTTTACATATATTAATTTGGAGGTGCCTTCTAAAACTATAGATAGTGACACAATTGTTCTTACATCATTTCTTCAAAATCAGTCACCTAGAGTTGGAGTCAGCTCCCAGATATTGAAGAGCACAGTCACCAAAATGATGACCATCACTCAATGAGATAGATGCCAGTCATAATTCTCAGAGTCATCCATACTTCCTACTGACAAGTTATAAGTATCAGGGTTCTAACATTGGGTTTCATAATTTACTGAATAATTCACATAGGACAAGGTGTGGAAGGGTCCTAACCACAACTTTTATGCCCACTCCACATGGAGTCAGAGTGTATCTCCCTTTCCTACATAACAGTATGTTTATGAACCAGGGACCTCTACTTAGCCTTGAAATGAATTTTTCATTTACTTTTAGTGTGTGTGTGGGGGGGGGATTATGGTAAGCATATATACAATGTATCATTTTCAAGTATGTTTGGCAAGAGGCCACCATGGAGAATCTTCCTCTATTGCTCTCCACCTTATTTCTGGAGAGACATGATATCTCACTGAACCTGCAACTCACCAATTGGCTAAACTGATTGGCCAGAAAACCTTGGGGTTCCTTTTGTCTTGGCCTCCTGCTTTCAGCCTCACAGCTCTGGGTTTACAAGTGTGTGCTATCATCCATACCCTGCTTTTTACATGGATGTTAGGAATATCAACTCAAATTCTCATACTTGTATAGCAAGTACAATAAGCAAGCTCCCTAACACGCTAAAGTGAAGTATTTTGGGAGGGATTCATAATACAAGCATTATTGAGTGTCACTGTGATTGAATTCAATACTTAGTCCCACTTTTCTCCTTGGACCTTGAGATAGCCCCAAATTCCAAACTTCTAATAATAGGATCTTTCCTTCTGATGACTGTCCACATCCTACAGCACAACAAAGACATCTTATTACTCTTATACGTCAGGAAATTTCAAGGCTTTTAAAACTCTGTGTCAAGAACCAGAGATGGAGATCTGATCTTTACTATGCCACACCATGCTTGCAATCTTCTCTAAGAAGAACACACTGACACGGACAAGAGAAATCAGGTCTTGAGAGGAAAACCAACACTGAACCAATACTAAGAATTCTGCTGAACAGAAGGGAGAGAATAACAACAAATGCTTGGGGAGACAGGAATGTTAATTATTCTGATTTCATCATGACACATTGTATACCTATATTGAATTATCACAGTGTACCCTATAAATATGGACAACTATTATCTGTCAAAAATAAAGAGAGGAGGCAAGGATCTTCATTCTCAGCTCCTGGCACAGAACTCATAAAGTCTTAGAGTTTCCTCAGTAGCAGGTACAATATGAGCATATTTTAACATTTGGCCTTCGTTCCTTGCTCCATAATAAATGAGACTCTAAGAGTAAAAGAGCCTTGGAATCTCTCAAGTATTCAAACTTGCATGCTGATGAGATGATAGTGACTAAGTTTCCAAGGTAGCATTAAGATAGAGCTAGTCACCAGAAAAAACAAAAACAAAAACAAACAAACAAAACAAGATATGCTTAGAAAGCTGGAACATTGAGCCACATCTCCTAACTTTCAGGAACAGCAATGGGAATTGGAGATTGAGTTAATCACCAGAGGTCAGTTATTTAATTAATCAAGTCTATATAACTGAACTTCTTTAATGATTTTAATTAATAGAAACTGAAAGTTTCCCGATTGGTGAATGCATTCATGTACTTGAATGGTAGGGCACTGCAACTCCTTGGGGATGGTACCTCCTATATCTTGTACCCTTCTAGACACTGCCCCAAGTACCACCATATCTATCTTGTCACTCACAGACTTTAGAATTTTTAATTATAAACTAGTAACATTAAAGGGTTTCCATGGCTTCTTTTGAGTATTTGTAACAAATTTCTGAACATGAAAATGGTTGTAGAAACCAGTGATTAGTAGCCAAGTCAGAGAGAAGTGCTAATAACTCAAAGATTCACTATGTATGATTCTAATCTGACACTGGAGGCAATCTTGTGAAACTGAGATCTTAAACTATGGAGCCTTTACTAGTTTTGGTTAGCACTGTATTGGAATTAAATTATAGGCCATGTACATGGTGTTTTCAGAGAACTGGAAAAACTACTTGGTTTTAAAAAAGCACACACACATTGTCATGTGAACTGAGAAACTGTTTTCATTGACTTGGTTCTCAGAGGATATGGAGGACTACTCAGAAAACACAGGAAGGTAACCACTGGCTGCTATCTAGGATGGAAACAAAGTAATGCATCCTCAGAAATGAACAATGAGCAAAACACAAAGGAAAATAGAATATAGTGTGCAGAATAAAACCTATGAGGTTTTTATGAAGTAATTTCTATAGGACCCCCAAAGACAAGTATCACAGATGCAGGACAGCCGAGAAAGGGAGTCTCACAAGAGTCAGTGGCATGTATTTCTAAACAGGAAGGAGCTGCTGCCTGGGACTGAGATCCAGGACTTAACCTTTTAGAGGTTAAGAAGATCAGAGAATCCCAATGAGAAATTCCATGAAAAAGCAAAAAGCACCTAGATTTTCTCCCTTTCACTGTCTGTCTCTGTCTTCATCCCTAGATTTTTCTCTAGTCTATCCCTGGCCACTTGAAACCCTGGAGGAAAAAGCACATATCATGTTCGCTCTTTTCCTCTCTACAACTGTTAGCTGCCCTGGGATATCTCCAGTGGCTGGATGCTGCCATTAAGGAAATCAGACAGAAAGTAGACAATAAGAGGCCACATCATGGGAAGCATAGTGGCAGTATAACCACTGTTACTGCACTGTTTCCCCTCTCTGGGTTCCTAAAGCCAATTCTGCCTGTAAGGTAATCACCTCCCACCCCCCCACACACAGGGTGGGGAAATGGAG
>LZPO01044471.1:212756-233594 GCA_001675575.1 Neotoma lepida | reverse complement strand
CCTCCTCACCGCCTAGGATGTCCGGGATCCACCCGCACTCCAGGGAGCCCCCGCGACCCGCTCGCCTCCACCGCAGTGTCAGGGCCGGGCGGTGGTCCGCAGTGCGCGGCCGCCCCAGCCCTCGACACACCCCCACTTGCCTGGCCAGGCGCACGGCCCAGGTCCCCGGGCTCCCCCGCGTCCCCCGTCCGCTCCTGGCTGTGCTCCGTCCTCCGCAGCTGCTCTCACTGGGCTCTCGCCGCTTTGCGCGCGAGTGTAATGGCAGAGCTGCGTCCCGCCCCCACGCCTCTGCACCAAACGGGCAGGGGCTGCTGCGCAGGATGCGGCAGGAGCAGCTCGCCTCGAGGGTGTCGGGAAGGGGCGGAGGGATACGGCGCAGCGGGCTCAACGCCCCCTCCCGGGCCCACCGTAGTTCCGACTCCGAGGGGGCGGGGCCGGAGGCCGCCCCCGTCCACGCGGAGGGGTGGGTCTCACCCGTGGGCTTCTGCAGACCCCTGTCGGCCCTAACCAGAGACCACCACCACTTTTCTGGCGCCACTACAGTGTGTGGGATGGCTGAGAGCTAGGGTCTGTGAGGGCTTTGGGTTTGGGGGGGACGGACTACATGGAGGAGGGTGTCTGGAGTTGGGGAGCAGGAGGGAGCAGCGGAGGGATACTGAGTGGGCCCCTAGGTACAGCTGCACTTCAGAACGAGGCTGGACAGTGCCTGCCCCTCCCTGCACTCCCTCTCTCTCCTTCCCCCCTTCTGCCCCCTCTTATGACGCTAGTGGAAGGGGGGGCTCAGTTCTGCAGCCTGAGAGGGGACAGGTGACCTAGCAACAGACAGCCAGTAGGTTCCTCTTGTTTCTCCCATGTTTTCTTTGGTTCATGCAACCATGAAGAGGAGGGGGGCATGTCTGTCTCTAAGGGATCTGAAGTGGGGGCTTCTTTTACATCCCCCACCACTGCCCCTATTCCAAAGGGGAGACAGAGGCAGAGAGGAAAAGAGGGAAGGAAAGAGAGGGAGGGAGAAGGAGAGGGGGAGAGAGAGAATCTCATTCTAAGTAGCAATACCTTCCGGTTATTTATTGCCTGTCCCCACAACTGTCCTTTCTTTGTCATTATTTGCAGGATGTCATAGAGTACTCCTCTCAGCTGTCCCACAGCCAAGTGTTGGGACCCAGTTTGGGCCTGATCAGTTTTCCTTGCCAAATGGTTCTCTGAAATCTTCTCTTGCCAGTCATGTCCAAGATCTCATATCTGACAGCGTGCAAACGCAGGAGGGATTAAGTAGCTTGGATGTCAGCCATATCTAACTGCCTGGGTTCACTATATGTCTCAGGGAAAGGACCCTCCATGCATCTATTCCCTTAAGACCCACACCTGGCTGATTTTGAGTCTTTCCTTTTGCCTCACCCAGAAAATTCCCTCTGCTCTTCATTCTCTCTTTTTCTGTGCTTGCTTTGTGGGAAAATCAGCAGTGACATTAAGCCCACACTGAAGCTGTGAAACTCATTTAAGCATCTACCCAGTGTTTAGCAAAATAACAACCCCAAGTCAATACCTAGGATATGTGAATATATGTTATTTGGCCAAGGAGAATTGAAGTTGCAGGTGGAACTATGGTTATTAATTGTGGCATTTAGCATACAATTATGCTGGATTATTCTACCCAATATAACTGCAAGAGTACTTAGGTGTGGCATAAGGTTCTGTGTTTGAAGAAAGCAGCATGGGGAAAGAGGAGCTGCAAAGTCCACTGTTAGCTTTGAAGATGCAAGGAATACAGTAGCCATAGAACGTAATCTGTCTCAAGAATCTGGGCAGAAAACCAAAGAAGATTCTCCCATAGTAATGTTACCAGGAAAGGAAGCCTCAGAACACTTCTGCGTTACTGTCACCTTTTAATTTCTAACCTCCATAACTGTAAAATAATAAATATGTATTATCTTAAGCTACTACATTTGTAATACAGTTGCCTCTGTCTAGTCCCTATTCCACCTCTGTTATGTTCAAGGAACCCTGGATGGGAAAAATTTTTCTAAAATACATTCCTGTACTAAGAAAACTTTTTCTTGCCAACATTCCCCAAGCAATGGAGTTTAATCAGTTTCACAATCTGTGCTTAGTTTTCAGTATTTTAAGCCTTTTAACGAACAATTTGCCATTTTATGTACACAGCTGTTTTGCGTGCAAGTGTGTCTGTGCACCACATGCTTGCTTGGTACCTGAAGAGGTCAGAAGGAGCATGGGATCCCTTGTAACTGGAGTTACAGATGTTTGTGGGCCAATATCTGGGTGCTGGGAATCGAACTCAGATCTTCTTCAAGGGTAGTAAGGGCTCTTAACAGCTAAGCAGACTCTCTAGCCCCTTGTATTTAGTATCTTAAGCAATCCAAGGTAGGTGAAACTATATTGGGAAAAGCACATACGTTACATGGAAATTTTGTGGCATTTTGTGCAAGTGACTGAGTTTCCCCACAATTTTGTCTGAGGGGATTCTGGAAGCACTGTGCTGTGAGCACTGAGGGAGTCGCTGTAATTTGTTATAGCAGGATGAAGAAACTCCTTTCCCATCTTGGCAAGTCCTACACTCGCTCTCTTTTGCTGTGTTTCTGTCCCTAGGAAAATCTGTTTTGCAGTCATTTCTCAACACTGCTACTAACCCTACCTCTTTTCTCTCTTTGTACTAAAGAAGAAATGTTTTTGTGATGGTCCTTGAAGCTCAACTTGGAGACTGCTACCTTTTTTTTTTCTTTTTTTGGCAAACAATCACTGATATGAAAGGAGAACCCTGCTTCCATCATGAGGTTTTCTGTATTTTCATAGCAGTATTTATTTGTAAACAGAACTCACATTGTTGATATGTTAAGAAAAAAGTAACTCCCAAACGACCTAGGCTATTGCCAAGGCTATTTGTTGCTCTCCACAAACTGATGGTAAGACCCTATTGCTGAAGACAACATCTATACAACTCATTGAATATGGAGAAGTCGAGCTGGTGCATACATAGAGCCTTCACCCATACTGACTAGTGTTCATGGTACTGGAAATTACTCTGCACACTACCAAAGGAGAAAGGCATACAAGCCCTTCAATCTACAATGCTGCCCTGTCTGTAAGATGCACTAATGGCAACAGTGACACAAAGCTTGTGGGAGTAACCAGTCAGTATCTGATTGGATTTAAGGCCCCCTTCAGGAGATGGAACCCACACCTGAAACTTCTTGGTTGTCAAGAGCCTGAGAATAGATAGGCCAGGGACCTAGTGTAAAACCAAATACTACTGTTCTGCTAAAGGAATGTTCCAGTAAAATGACTGCTAATGATATTCTGCTGTATTCATAGATCAGTGTCTTGCTCAACCATTATCAGAGAAGCTTTTTCTTGAAGCAGATGGGAATCAATACAGTGACCCACAGTTGGACAGTGCAGAGTGAGGCTTTGGAACACTCAAGTCTTAAATGGGGCATATCCATCAAATCCCTCCTCTCAGGGCTCAGGGAACCCTGCAAAAGAAGAGGCAGAAAAGTTTAAGAGCCAGAAAGGATGGAGGACTCCAAGAAAACAAGGCCTTCTAAACATCAGCAGAGCCAATGCACGTATGAACTCACAGAGACTGTGGCAACTTGCATAGGGCCTGCAAGGGTCTGAGACTGATGGGTCCCAGTACTGAGAGGGAAAGTGGACACAAGCCCACATCCCTAACACAATGGAGTCTTGCTGAGTATGCATATAAGGCTAGTCCCCATGCCCAACAATAGATAGCCAACAAAAACTAACTCAATGGCATTTTTGGAGATTCTTGGTCTCATAAAGCTTTGTCAGGTTTTTTTTTTCCATGCAGGTTCCTTGCACGTATATATATACATGCTGGTTTTATGTTTTTATGGGTTTTCTGTCTGTGTCTCTGCATCTATATATGTTTCTTGTGCTTTATTTGCTTCTTTTTTTCTGTTTGTTTGTTTTGTCCTATTCTGGTTTGTGGGCTTGTGTCCACATTCTTAGATGCCTGTATCCTAATGAGTGAGAAAAAGAAGGGGTGTGGATTTGGATGGGTGGGGAAATTGGGAATATCTGGGAGGAGCTGGAGGAAGAAAGGAAGGAAGGAAGAAGAGTTCCTGAGAAAAGAGTTTCTATAATCTATCTGGAGGTGTATGGATGCTGTCTATTAGAGAAAGACCACTTCTGCTGTTTAAATGGTCTTACCTGCGGCTAGAGAGATGGCTCGGGTTAAAAGCACATTGCATTACCAGAGGACCCACCTACCTCTGTGAGCCATCTGTAACTGTAGCTCCTAAGAATCTGACTCCTTCTTCGGGCCTCCATGGACATGTTCACATAAACAAAAAATAATCTTTAAAACAGTAAGTAAATGATCTTCCATAGTGTACTGTTTTTTCTCCACAGTATCTCATTGGTGAATAACACTTGAGAGATGGGGGTCAAACTTCTGAAGGAAAGAGAAAGAGAGAGACAGAGAGAGAGAATTTGTATTTCCCTAACTGTTCTCCTTAATGCCACAGGTGACTTAAAGCCACTGGTACTTTTCATTTCAATCCCAAATCCTATAAATTCAAAGGCATTTGAAAATGATGTCTGTAGCAGGGGTCCTGTGTTGTTCCCTTTATGGGGGAGGGGACCAAGTAGGTGTGGAAGTCAAGACACACAGACTCCGGGAGAATGTCGAAACAACAAGCTCAGTTTACTCAGAAGAAGCTCATTTATATACCCTCCACCCCACCCTGGGGGAAGGTCTGATGAATATGCATCTGCTGGTGTGACATGGCTGCCTCTCATTGGTCCAGGTCATCTCCAGCTCCTGTTTCAGCTGCTGTTGCTAAGGCCCCTAGGCAGACCCAGGCTGGCTCTCAGAATGTATCTTTTTTACTTGTTTGGGCCAACTGGCCCTCAAGCCTCTCAGGGATGAGTCATCCTACAGATGTCAGCACCAATTCTTCTTCTAATTTTGGGGTGGGGGGCACTGGCATTTTGTTGTGATACTTACCTACAGAGGAATGCCTTTGCCAAAAGCTGACAAGTTTTACTGCCAGACTGGAAAACCTGTTGGAAAATGTGTTGTGAATTTATTTCGAGACATGGACTATGTGTGACAAGCATTTTCTGACCTGAGGACAGCTTTACTCTATGCTCTTCCTGTGCATACCAGTGCTTTGCCTCCCCTCCTTTTCCTTTCTGGTTATTCTAGCCTGCAGCTGCTTTCCAGGGATAACCCCTTCCTCCACTTTCAATCTGTCTTCCTTACTTCCAGACTTAATTGATCCCAGCCTTGTTCCCTCTTCAGCAACACAAAGGGAGAAGGGAGAGATAAACAACACTAAAGATGTTTGAAAAATCCATAGGGAAGCATATATTTCATGCTTACCTAAAGTTATATATAACATTTATAAGTGTATATGTATACGTAAACATACAAATACTCACATGATCCATAGTCTATCTAACAAAAATCCCAATACCAACCATGAGAAACCTCCTTTAAAGTTGTTGGTCAGGGGAGTCCACGAGATTCACCCAAAACACTCTAGGCAATTGCCATTGCATTTGGTTGCCTCCCCAAATTTGAAGGCAACACCCACTCACTGAAGACACCACAAACTTTGAACACAGAACTTGGAGAAATCAAGCTGGAAATGACCTGGAAGCCTTCTTCCTGAGGATTAGCTCTCACAGTACAAGAAGGAGATATGTAATCTGCCAACAAAAGACAAATTCAAGTCTTACCCAGCTATGACACCTATAAATACCAATGACCAGCAAGGGAAGATATCCCCAAAGGTGTAATAATGACATTTGTACCTTGGGGTTAACCAATAGCTGTCTACTTGGATTTAAGGACTGCTCAATAGCAGGGAATTCATGTCTGGTACTATAAATCTAATCAACTACCCTTGGCTGGTGATATCATGACCTGTGCAGGAGAGCATACTACCACCACTTTTTAAAACCAGTATAATTTGTAAATGCATTCTAATAATTACCTTTATACACACAGATAACTTTCACCTATCATCAAAGAAAACTTTTTGCAGCAGCAGCAGCAGCAAAACAAACAAATACCATTACAGAAAAGCACCAGTTGGTCAAAATGCAAAGAACAACTGACTGTGGGGTGCCCAGCACCCACTGGTAGGTACAGTTACAACACAATCACTACATCTAAGGAGGTACATTCAGGGAACATCACAGGAAAGGATCCAGAAAGACTGTAAACCAGACAATCAAGAAGTCTGCCATGAGATTGTCTTCTATACAGGATGAGGAAGCTTCACCAATAAATTCTCAACAATGTATAGTAGCCTGATCAATGATAACACCAGCTGGCATGCCAATGTATCCAGATGGGTGAAATCTCACAAAGTGCCACCCTAGGTGAAGAGCTACAGACAATGACTGCTAAGAGAAAGAATCATTCCTCCCCAGGGATGAGCTCCCTAATTAATTATCTAATAGTAAGTGGTCGGTCCCCAAAACATATACATGTGAGCAACACTAAATTAACTCAGCAGATTGTTTTTATGTATGTATATGTACCAATAACAACTGAAGAAAAATAGAACAGATACAAAGAAAAAGAAAAGGGCATAAGGATGGAGAGATGATGGCTCAGCAGTTAAAGGCATTGATTGCTCTTCCAGAGGACTCAGGTTCAATTCCCAGCACCCAACTTAGTAACTAATAACAATCTTTAACTCTAGTTCCAGGGTACCAGATGCTCTTTTCTGGCCTGCACAGGCATCAGGCATGTATGTGGTGCACAGATATACATACAAACAAAACATCCATACACATACAATAGAATAAAATAAAGAAGAGGACATGAAGTTGGGAGAGAGATGTGTTGAGAGGTCCTAAGAGGAGTTTAAGGAAGGAAGTAGGATTAGATGTGGTCATAATACATTGTATATATGTATGAAATTTTCAAACAATAAAGATGTTTTATTAATAAAATATGTTTTATTAATAAATATGTTAAATAAATAAATAAATAAATAAATGTTTTATTAATAATAAAATAAAAGACAGCTGACCAAAGCTGAAGGGAACTCATGGACTCTGGCCTGGCAGCTGGGGAACATGCATGGGACTGAACTAGGCCCTCTGAATGTAGGTGACAGTTATGTGGATAGATCTGTTTGGGGAGCCCAAGGCAGTGGGACCAGGACTTATCCCGAGTGCATGAAATGGCTTTTTGGAACACATTCCCTAGGGTAGGATACCTTGCTCAGCCTTGATGCAGGGAGAGGGGGCTTGGTCCTGCCTCAACTTAGTATGCCTGAATTTGTTGACTCCCCAAAGGAGGCCTTACCCTCTCTGAGGAGTGGATGGGGGATGAAATGGGGGAGGTGACTAGATGTGTATAAGAGACAGGCCTTACCCTCTCTGAGGAGTGGATGGGGGATGAAATGGGGGAGGTGAGGGAGGTGGGAGAAGAGGAGGGAGGGGGAACTGGGATTGGTATGTAAAACAAAACTTTTTTTAAATAAAAATCTGCAACCTAAAAAAATTGAGTATATGCGCTTGAGAGGAAAAGTGGTGGGAAAATATGGAAGGAATTAAAGTGGAGGGAGTGTGGGACGGACTTGATCAAAACACACTGATACTTGTATTGAATTCTTAAACAATAAGTAAAAATATATCTAATTAAAAATGTTTAATGATGGATTTGTTTTTATTTTATGTCTTGCCAGCATGTATGGAAGTGCAGTGGGTGTGTACCTGATCCCAGAGGACACCATAAGAGGGTATTGGATCCCCTGATACTGGAGTTATGAGTGGTTGTGAGCCATCATGTGGTTTTTATGCCCTTTCATATGTTTAACTAACTTAATTACATTTTTCAGATCATTGTGTAATCTTTTTTGTTCCTGTGTTTATCTATTTTCTCCTTCTCTGCCATAATTGAGCAGTACTTTTGTTATTTTTCCTAACCCAAGTTTTTATTTTTCACTCCTCTTCTCTTTACATGTTTACATTATATTTATTATTTATTGTGTGTGTCTCTGTGTGTGTGCTCATGCATGCGTGCAATAGAGGGTGCCATGGTGAGCCTGTGGATGTCATGTAAGAAACAAAAATAATCACTTTGTAACAAAAGCACTGGAATCTTACATTGGTGAAAGTGAGGGAGTTTATTTTCTGACTTTGCCGAGTCAGACATTGTCTTAGGGTTTCTCTTGCTGTGAAGAGACACTATGAACCATGACCATGGCAACTCCTATAAAGAAAAACATTTAATTGGGGGATGTTAAGGAAAATATATAATTGGCTAGTTCTGGTGTTGCACATCTTTAATCCCAGCATTTGGGAAGTGGAGGCAGGAGGATCTCTGTGAGTCTGTGAGTTTGAGGCCAGCCTGGTGTACAGTGTGAGTTCAGGACAGCCAGGGCTACATAGAGAAACCCTATCTCAAAAAAATAAATTAAGGTTTAGATTTAAACCTAAGTACTTATGTGTTTGCTAATTGTTCAACACCGAGCTTCTAAAAACAACATATGTTTGATAAATAAGGTATATTGATAATCAGGATTTATAAATTCCTAAGGTCTACTCAGGTTCACAGTAATATTTGTTTAGCTTCTCTGTATTTGCTCAATTTAAGCTTTAGTCATTTGAATAAACTAAGCCATACAAAAACTGTAATGTTCTATAATGATGCACTATAAAAGGATCGCTAAAGTTGCAAGTCTCTCTGTGGACTGTATGATTGAAAAGTTTTGTTTCAATACTAGAAAAGCTTTACTTAAAAATTGTTATTTTTTAAGGCTAAACCTAACAGGGATGGAATGTAAAGTCCTAGTTTTATAAAAGCTACTAACTATTGTAAACTGTTAAGGATAATTAAGACATTCAAGTTAATGGTCAGTCACCTTATAAATGATCAGATTTAATGTGTTCAGAACTATACTTGTAGACATATGCAGCAGGAGGCTTTTCTGCATCCTACCCAGTCATTTCTCTCCTGCCTGCCTTTTCCCAAATATCTGGCAGCTGCTTCCCAAATAACTGACTCAGTGGTTTAATATTGCTTATAAATGCTCAGCCGGTAGCTCAAACTTATTACTAACTAGCTCTTACACTTAGATTAACTCATGATACTTATCTATGTTTAACCACTTGTCTTGGTACCTTTTCTCAGTGAAGCATTCTCATCTTGCTTCCTCTGCATCTGGCTGGTGACTCCTGACTCTGCCCTTCCTCTTCCCAGTATTCTCCTAGTCTGGTTGCCCTGCCTACACTTCCTGCCTGGCTACTGGCCCATCAGCATTTATTTAAACCAATTCAAATGACAAATCCTTACAGTACTCAAGAGAATTATTCCACAGCAGACATACTAATTACTAATGCAATAATTATAGGGATAAGCTTTATTTAGCCTCCTGCATATGTTATCAAAGTCAAGCCCAAAGCAAGTAACTAAATTCAGGTATACTTAAAAAAGAGATGGTCCTAAAACTCTTCAGAGATCTACTGAATACGGCATTTAAAATATTTAATAAAAAAGCTTTTCATGATAGAGAGATATGTTATCTCCTGGCAGCACCCCTAATTTCCTCTAAAGAAGATGAGCACAGAAGAACTCTACCTGGAGCTTGCTTTAAATGTGGCAAAGCTGGCCACTAGGTAAAAAACTGCCCTTCATCTCACCTGCTGCCATGATCCTGTCTAAACTGTGGACAAGCAGGACATTGGGGAGTTGATTGCCCCACTTTTCCTAGACAAGGTACACCAGTCTCTCCAAGTTCCTACTCCACAGGAAAGTCTGCCAGATCTTCTGGACCTGGTGGCCAAAGACTGACACTGTCCTGGGACTTCTGCCCCTAACAATCATAGAGGAATCTAGGTGACTATCCAGTTAGCCAGTAAGTCTCTGTCAGTTTAAATATATTAAGAACCTGCTTGGTCTGTACTTCCTGTTTACTCTGGTAAAATTCGTCCTTATCAGAACTCTGATGGTATTTGATGACTAGGCTAGTGACAGCTTTGTCAGTTTAACAGCAGCAGCCAAGACTTCAGTTGCCTTCTCAGTTCTGTCATATGTAAAAATCAGGCCTCAAGGCACTCTCCTAGAGCTACTACTAGGTATAGACACAGTTTACCTTGCTACCAGACTCTAAAAAGAGATAAACTCACAAAACAGAATTCAATGTAATTTTTTACTATTCCTTTGTTTAAAGGAACTCACTTTACAATGACTGCTCTTAGTAATCAACTACCTGTGTTTCATGGTGAATTATTGGATAGAAAACAAGGTGTAAAGTTTATGTAAGGTCTATCTAAAAATGTTTTAGGATCTGAAAAAGGGGTTTTAAGGTGTATAAATGTGAGTTATAAAGGTCTGAGGATGTGAAAGCTTGAGTTGTGATAAGAAAGTGACTTAAGGAAAAAAAAAGAAAAATGTTTCAGATTTCTTTCCCTCACTATGCTATTGTTACACTAAGACTTCAAAAGTTCAGAGTTTTAACATTAATCATTGGCATTCTGATAAGTTATTAATCTAGCTTTTGTAAACTCTATTATTATCATAGTCACAAGCTCAAGATTTTAAATTTCCTTTGGATATTTTCTGTAGAGTTTGGGTATTTTCTAAAGTGTTTCTTATTGTGCTAAAAACTCTGTCTAATCTATATACACTCAATCTTCTGGATAGAGGAAAGAATGTTAATGCTTTTAACCAAAACCATTTTTGGGGTTCACAAGCTTTTACTAAGACTCAAAGGCATGCATCTACTGCCTTTTTTTACAATGTGAATTTCAGTACAGATTACAAACAACGATAATGCCAACATATCTAAAACTTTTGCCTCTTTTTATAAACTTAAAAAATTCTTATAAACTTCAGGGAATCAACTTGGATTCACCTCTCACAGGTCAAATGACTCCAGATAAGTACTGTCTTAAGAGCCTGTTTCTCCACCTGCCTATTCTGAAGGTGGGATCTCTTCCACTTTCCCTGATCTTGGGACTCCTCTCCCCCAACTACCAGGACCATGAGATTAAAAGTTTCAAATGTGCATCTAAGAAAAAATTTCCCCCTAAACTCCTTAACTTTACCTTCTGTCCCATATATAATATTCTGCTGGAGCAGATTATTAATCAATAAAAGACTGCAAACTGCTCCAACTGCTGCCTGCATGTACCTAGTCCCAGATGGTCCTGCAGAGCTTGGACAGTGAGTGAAACAGCCTGCTCTTCCCAGACTTGGCCAACATTCCAGCTTTTGAGTCCCCTACAACAATGTCCCAATGTTAGTAGAAGGTATTCCAAATGATTACATTTCCACTTATCATTCATTTATTATCAACAAAAAGGCTGAGGTGTTAAGTTTCAAACCCTGCACAAATGGCTTAGGTGCCTACTTAATATATGGACTTGGCCATCAGGTTCTCCCTGTGTCCCTCAGTCCCGACTGTCACAGGATATGGCTGGCATACCCTGCCCCCTACCATGAACTCTCCAGTCTAGGGACTTGGCTGCCCTGTTCACAGAGGCTCTTCCATATATAATCCACACACTTCGGTTACCTGCCCCATTTAGTGTCTTTGACCTCCTGGCGGCTGCACCTGGTTCCCCTCTTTACCCTCTCCCTTCCCCCATGCCCTCTTCCCACATGGCCCAGCTCAGTCTGGCCATGTCCACTCTGGACTTTCCCAGATGTTCCTGCTTCTACTTACACTCTCTCTTTTATCTATATTTAACTTTCTCTTCCACGATATCTAGGAGCAGTCATGTCCTTTCCTTTCCTTTTTGTTTCTTTTCTTTTTTTTCATTAGGGGGCTGGCTTGAAGTTCAGAGTTTTGGTCCATTGTCATCATGGCAGGAAGCATGGTGCTAGAGAAGTACCTGAGCGTTCTACATCTGGATCCACAGGCAGCAGGAAAAGTGAGTCACTGAGCCTAGCTTGAGCTTCTGAGACCTCAAAGCCCACCCCCAGTGGCATAGTCCCTCCAACAAAGCCACACCAACTCCAACAATGCCACATCTCCTAAGAGTGCGACTCCCTATGGGCCTATGGGTGCCATTTTCATTCAAACCACCACATTCTACTTCCTGGCCCCCATAGGCTTGTAGCCATATCATAATACAAGATGCATTTAGTCCAGTTTCACAAATTCCCATAGTCTATCACAGTATCAGCACTGTTTAAAAATCAAAAGTTCAAAGTCTCTTCTGAGACTTATGCAATCACTGAACTGTAACCCCCTGTAAAATCAAAATAAAAACGTAGATCACATACTTCCAACATATAATGGCACAGGATATATATTACCATTCCAAAAGGGTGGAAAGGGAGAATAGTGAGGAAATACTGGACCAAAGCAAGACTGAAAACCAGCTGGGCAAACTCCAGACTCTGCATCTCCATTTCTGATGTCAAAACACTCCTCAGATCTGCACCTCTGTTCAGCTTTGTTCACTGCAACACATTTATTTCTCTTGGGCTGGTTCCACTCCCTGTTAGCAGCACTCCTTGGCAGGTCTCCCATGGTTCTGGCATCTGTAACATCTTGGGTTCTCCAAGGTAATCCAGGCTTCACTTGCACATCTTCACACATGGCCTCTGTAGGCCTCCATGCAGGGACACCCCTGACACATGCCTGGCCTCAGTGGCCTTCCTTAGTCGCAGAGGGAGATTCCATAGCCCCTTTCTTCTGTCCTTGACTCTAAAGCTGTCAAGTTGTGCTACTTGCCGGGGCTGGAACTTGGCCCCTTTGTTCAAATACATTTTTATCAGCTTTCTGTTTTTGATGGTTTCCTTCACTGCCTAAGCTTGGCTGTCCTGGAACTCACTCTGTCTCTTATACACATCTAGATGTGTATAAGAGACAGGAGTATATCAGATCTGAAATTATAGCTATAGTTGTTTGTGAACTGCCTTTTGGGTGCTGGGATTACAGATGTGCACCACCATGTCTGGCTAATTCTTAAGGATGCCTGGTGGAATGGGGTGGTACCTGTCTCTTATACACATCTAGATGTGTATAAGAGACAGGTCTCTGCCTTTTGGGTGCTGGGATTAAAGAGGTGCGCCATCATGCCTGGCCCTAAGCTTTTCCTTAATTCCTTTTCATTTTTTCGTAATTTGTTTCCACAAGTTGGAAGCTTTGCTATGTGGAGTCTTGCTCTGAGGTCACCACTCCCTTTGTTCCACTTAGCAGCAGGCTTTTCTGTTTCTTTTAATCTGTTTACAGTACCTGGTGTTCTTTTTCTCCTTCAACTGTACAATTTGAATTTTTTCCTTGCTCAGTTTGTTCCTTTTCATTATAGATAAGCATAAAACTGGCCACTAATAGCCACACAGTACAGTCAATTGTTTGGAAATGTCCTATGACAAAGCTGTTAATCTGTAACTCTTCACTTTAGTCTCAGGCAGACTTTTTAGACAAGGGCAGAAAGCAGCCACATTCTTCACCAAATTATCACAAGAATGATCTCTAGACCACATATTAATATTCTTCTCCCCTGAAACCTCTTGAGCCAGGTCCCCACAGTTCAAATCACCCTCTCCACCACTGTCTCCCATGCTCCTATTAGTATGCCCCATTAATTCTTGCTTAAAGTGTTCAATAACTTTTCTAATCCAAAGTTCCAAAATGTTCCATATTTCTCCAAACAAAAGCACAGTCTGACCTATCAGTAGTACCCCACTCCCCAGGACCAATTTCTATCTTAGTTAGGATTTAGTGAAGAGACACCATGACCACAGCAACCCTTATAAAGGAAAACATTTAAATGGAAGCTGGCTTACAGTTTTAGAGGTTTAGTCCATTGTCATCATGATGGTAAACATAGCAGCATGAAGGCAGACATGGGGCTGGAGAAGTCTCTGAGAGTTCTACATCATGATTTGAAGGCAACGGGAAGAGAGAGAGAGCCGCTGGACCTAGCTTGAACATCTGAGACCTCAAAGCCCACCCCAAGTGACACATTTCCTCCAACAACGCCATACCTCCTAATAGTGACATTTCCTATGGTCCTATGGGTGCCATTTTCATTCAAGTCACCACAGACATCATCCCAGAATATTCTAACTTAAGCAGAGAGCTATCTTATAATCCTGAACCCATGACCCTTCCTTCCTTCCCTCATTAATAGAGTGTGGTGGTTTGAATGCGAATGGACCCCATAGACTCATATTTTTGAGTGTTTGGTCCTCAGCTGGTGGAACTGTGTTGGGAAGGATTAGGAGATGTGGCCTTGTTGAAGAAAGTATATCACTGGGGGTGGGCTTTGAGGTTTGAAAAGCTCATGCTAAGCCCAATATCCCTCTCTCTGTCTTTTACTTTTGGATAAGATGTAAGCTCTCTCAACTATTGCTCCAACTTATGTCTACTTGCCTGCTGCCATACTCCCCTCCATGATGAAACTGTAAGAAAGCCCCCAATTAAATGCTTCATTTTGTGTTACCTTAGTCATAGTGCTCTTCGCAACAAAAGAACAGTAACTAAGACACTGAGTAATCGGGAATCAGTAATCAGGAAGGTAAAATGTTACATGTCATCTAGGTCTTATCTTTCCCTCTGTTCTTACATTTGTCATTTTCTCAGCCAAAACAATGCATAGTTTCATCTGTATATTTTACATGTTGTTTATTTTTATTTATTTATTTATTTTAATATTTATTCTTTTTATATGTATATGCATGTGAGCACATCACAGTTGTGGGACTCATACAGGCCAGAGGATGGTGTTTAGTTCCCTGGAGTTGGAGTTATAAGAAGTTGTGAATTCCATGATGTGGATGCTGGAAGCTGAATTGGGGTCCTCTCTGGAAGATCAGGAAGCATTCCTAACAGTTAAGCAGTCCTTACAACCCCTCATCTTGTTTATTTTAAAGTTTATTGGGTGAAGGAGCGCACATTCAGGCATTATGTATTGCTCTTAGTAGCTTTATTATAAACTCATTGTTTTGGGTGGGGGTATATCTTAGTGGGGTGGATAGCTAGATTAGCAGATTCTAGCAAGAGTCTAGTGTTTTCTGTTTATCTGTGTTTGGACTTAAATTGGCTCAAGACATTTTTAAAAATGAACCTTCAAATTTTTATTTCTCATAGTCAAAGAGACAACCTGAGAGAGTTGGTTCTCTCCTTCCACCATGTGGGTCCTGGAAATGGATTTGAACTCAGATCATCAGGCTTGGCAGCAGGTGCCTTTACTCACTGAGTCATCTCTCTGCCCACTTCTTATTTTTACCTAATTTTGTTTTTGAACTTTGCAGTTATTGGAATTTTTTTCTTTCCCTTTATCTTTTCTAACCTGTTCTTTTCTCTTCCCTTCGACTTCCTTTTGCCTTCTTACATTCTTTTGACTGACTTAACCTTGCATCACTTACATTTTTTTCCCTTCCTTATCCCCTTCCCCTATGTATTCCATTCACTATGTCTATATTTATCCTAAATAATATTTAATTTCAGAACACACATTTGTGGGTTTGTGGTAGTACACCGGTGATGTATTAGAGAGTTCTAACCAAATTTATTGTATTTCTATATCTTGTAAAGTTTCAGTTGTTGCTATAATAACTGTTTTCTCCTCACTTAATGGTACTGAGAATTAAGTTCTCAAGAGTATGCTGATCGACAAAGCCATCTCTAGAGACTTTGGAGGCAAGATGGCAGATTAGAAGGCATGTCTATGTGAGTCCATGAAGGAAAACAGAATAACACACAATAATATCCATTCCTTAATAATACATATTCTAAGCCCATTCCTTTTCCTAAAAATTTTGTGATTACATTCATCTTTAGAGCTGATAATTTTAAAATAATGATTTGAAAATTGCTAATGAAGCCAAAAAAGGCAGAAATAAACTCCCAAATGAATTAAAGACAATTCAACTAAACAGCCAAATGAAAGTCAATACAACACTGCAGCCAGGGAAGCAGGTGCTAACTACAGACCTTCCTCTTTCCTTCTGATCCTACAAATCAAATCCCCCAATCTCATCCCCAGCTCTGCAAGAGAACACCTCCTGCAGCCTTCCTTCCCCCTCTGCCCACATCTCCTACGAATCCCACAGGTCTACCCCCACCAAGACTCCCCTATCTCAGTCTCCAGCTTTTGCAGGCACTCCCTGCTAACCCACAGGTCACTCATACAAGAGAAGCAGGTAGACTGACTGTAGATCTTCCCCTCTCTTCTGTTCTTCCAGAGGCAATCCCTTAGTCTCATCCTCAACCCTATAGCAGATGTTCTGGGGGTGAACTCTCTTCACTGTCCTACCCCCATTCCAGCAGATTCTGGTTGAACACTCTGCTATCCTCCCTCCTGTGAACCCAAACTCCAAATACACCTGCACATAAGTTTGTAGTAGAAACACCACTACAGCTGAACTCACATGTTACACACTGATAGTGGGAGACTTCAGTACCTCATTCTCACCAATGGACAGGTCATCCAGACAAAATCTAAACAGAGAAATTCAGGAGGTAATTGAAGTTATAAATCAAATGGTCTGAACAGATATTTACAGGACATTTCACCCAAAAACGAAAGAATAGACCTTCTACTCAGCACCTCATAGAACGTTCTCCAAAATTGACCTTATACTTGGACACAAAGCAAGTCTCAACAGATATAAGAAAATAGAAATAACGTCCTGCATTCTATCATACCACCACGAATTAAAGCTGGATATCATCTACAACACAGGTAACAGAGAACCTACAAACTCATGGAAACTGAACAACTCTCTACTGAATGAAAAATAGGTGAAGCTGGGTGGTGGTGGCACATGCCTTTAATCCCAGCACTCAGGAGGCAGAGGCAGGCGGATCTCTGTGAGTTTGAGGCCAGGCTGGTCTACAGAGTGAGTTCCAGTACAGCCAGGGCTACACAGAGAATCTGTCTCAAAAAAAGAAAGAAAGAAAAAAGAAAAATATATAGATCAAGACAGAAATAAAGAAAGAAGTTAAAGACTTCTTGGAAATCAATGAAGATAAATACACAACATACCCAAACTTATGGGACACTATGAAAGTTCAGAATACTAAGTGCCTACATAAAAAAAATCAGAAAGATCTCATAATAGTAACTTTGCAGCATATCTCAAAGCTCTAGAACAAAAATAGTCACACCCAAGAGGAGTAGACTGCAAGAAATAATCAAACTCGGGGCTGAAATAAATAAAATAGAAACAAAGAGAACAATACAAAGAATCAATGAAACAAAGAGTTGGTTCTTTGAGAAAATGAACAAGATAGACAAACCCTTATCCAAACTAACCAAAAGGCAGAAAGAGAACATCCAAATTAAAAAATCAGAAATGAAAAGGGAGACATAACAACAGACCCTGAGGAAATACAGAGAATCATCAGGTCATACTGCAAAAACCTGTACTCCACAAAATTGGAAAATCTAAAAGAAATGGACAATTTTCTCTATATATACACTTGCCTGTGTTAAATCAAGATCAGACAAGCAATTTAAATAGGCCTATAACCCCTAGTGAAATGGAAGCAGTCATTAAAATTCTCCCATCAAAAATAAAAGCCCAGGGACAGATGGTGTTAGTGCAGAATTATACCAGACTTTCAAAGAATCATTAATAGCAATACTCCTCAAATCATTCCACCAAATAGAAACAGAAGAAATGCTGCCCAATTCATTTTACAAAGGCACAGTTACACTGATAGCCAAATCACATAAAGACTCAGCACAAAAAGAGAATTACAGACCAATTTTCCTTATGAACATAGATAATATCCAATAAAATACTTGCAAACTGAATCTAAGAATACATCAAAATGATCATTTACCATGATCAAGTAGGCTTCATCCCAGAGATGCAGGGATGCTTCTATATACAAAATGTGTCAGTGTAATACACCATATAAACAAACTGAAAGAAAAAAAAAACACATGATCATTTCATTAGATGCAGAAAAGGCCTTTGACAAAATCCAACACCCCTTCATGATAAAAGTCTTAGAGAGATCAGGGATACAAGAGATATACCTAAACAATTTACAGCAAGCCCATAGTCAATATCAACTTAAATGGAGAGAAACTCAAAGCAGTTCCACTAAAATCAGGAACAAGACAAGGCTGTCCACTCTTCCCATATCTATTCAATATAGTACTTGAAGTTCTAGCTAGAGTAATAAGACAACAAAAGGAGATGAAGCAGATACAAATTGGAAAGGAAGAAGTCAAACTTTCACTATTTACAGATGATATGATAGTATATATAAGTGACCCGAAAAACTCCACCAAGAATCTCTTATAGCTGTTAAATACTTTCAGCAAAGTAACTGGATACAAAATTAATACACAAAAATCAGTAGCCTTCCTATATACAAATGACAAATGGGCTGAGAAAGAAATCAGGGAAACAATATCTTTCAAAATAGCCTCAAGTAATATAAATATCTTGGGGTATCTCAAACCAAGCCAGTGAAAGACTTACATGATTGAAAAAACCTTAGGACACTGAAGAAATAATTGAAAAAGCTATCAGAAGATATCAGAAAATGGAAAGATCTCCCATGCTCATGGATCTGTAGGATTAACAGTAAAAACAGCCATCCTACCAAAAGCAATCTACAGATTAGATGTAATTGTCATCAAAATTCCAATACAATTCTTCACAGATCTTGAAAGGACAATTCTCAGCTTCATATGGAAACACAAAAAACTCAGGATAGCTAAAATAATCCTGAATAATAATAATAATAATAATATCATCATCATCATCATCTTATGGAGAGAAATATGATCAAAATATTTTTAAATTTAAATTTTATTTTAAATAAGAAAAATATAATAAAAAGAAAATTAAGAAAGTCAATATAAAATATGAAAAAGATAGTGCTAGGCATGGTGGCATATGTCTGTAATCCCAGCATTTGGGAGGTAGAAGGAGGAGGATCAGGAGTTTAAGGCCAGCCTCAATTACACAGTGAGTAAAGGGACACTAGCCCACTTGAACATGTGGCTCTGGCAGGCCTTGCACTTCTCCCCCCATTCCCTCTGCCTTGCTAAAGTTAAATTACATTCCTAACCCTGGCCACCAAGGACTGTTCCCTTAGTTGGACACTTCTTCCTCCTGAGGCTGACTACTGAAGTCCAGCAATAAGAAGCCCCTTTGGTTCACCTAATTAACGTGCCCAGAAATACATCTGCAGAACATCCATTCAAACACTGCAGAATATACATTCTTCTCAGGAGCCCATGGAACTTTCCCTAGCGTAGATCATATAATAGGATACAAACTAAGTCTTAGCAACTATAGAGGTATTCAAATAATCCTCATACTGTATTTAACCACAGTGGAACATGATTAGAACCCAACCACAACTGAAACTATAGCAAATATACACACTTGTAGAGATGAAGAGTCACAAAAAATGTCAAGAAGAGAAAAAATTAAATTCTAAGAACTAAATGAAAATACAATGCACCAAAACCCAGGGCATACAACAAAGCAGCAATAAAAGGAAAAGTTTATGGCTACAAATGCCTACATAAGAAAATTCAGAGATATGTCTATAAATAATTGGATGATGTATCTTAGATCCTTGGGAAAAAAAAACTAACCTAAGCCAAGCTGAAAATTAATAGACTGAAAGACATAATCAAGAAGGTAGCAGAAATTAATGAAATGAAAAATATCAAAAGTAAAAGGAGTCACTTCTGCCAACTTCACCCAATAGGTCAGAAACACGAGAAGAAGGTGTTGCTTCTAAGTGTTGAAACTGGAGTGCCATCAGATACAGGCTTACCATGTCTTTGTCATGAACCCAGACACCAAACTCATTGGAGGCATGCTACTGCTGCCCATCAGAAGTCAGTTCAAATGATCTGCCACTTGAAAGATAAAAAGTATAGGTATTCCGGATGAGGCCATGTATTATTGCTTCAAGGCAACTATGAAATTAAAACTGAAGACTATAGGACTCATGTCTATATACTCTGTATATTATAAATGTTTAGAGCAACTCAAAAATGCAATTCCAAAATTCAAGGTGGGAAAGACATGTACATACCGGGAACCACCAATTTTCCCATTCTGAGAGAGCCTGAGTTTTACACTTAACGTCATTTATACCAAACCTACAAACAGAAAAATGAAGTAATGCACTCATACACACACCAGCAAAGCCAAAAGACTGTACTGAGGATCTGTAAAAAGGCTTCTGACCCTTAGAATACTAAATCCAGCAAGTGCTGGACTTGGTTCGTGAAAAGACAGTTGAGTCCTTTGCCTTTATTTTATAAAGTTTTATATGGAAGAGAGAAGAAATGCTGAAAAGCTCTTAATTAAGAATTCTGGTAAGGGTGGGAGTTATGACTAATACAACTCACAAGACTGATCAAAATCTATAATTTAAATGGATGCAAACTTGTGCTTATACTATTCATAAATAAAATAATTGTCATAGATAGAATTCCTCTTTACAGTTGAATACTCTCACAAAAGGAAAATAAGAATTCAATAATCAAAGATGGGGTTAATGGAATGTAGGTTAAAGGGGACAAAAGAAAAAAAGGAAATTCTGAACTCCTGTTTGGTTTCATCTATTCTCCCAGAAATAATCCTACATTTTTTAAAAATCTCTCTTTGAGAGAAATATTGAATATTTAAGTCATGAGAATATTAAACAAACCATTTAACAGTACAAAGTAATTTGACATCTTTAGGTTAAAAATGTAGCTAGAAATATGCTAAGGTAATTTGAAAAATTAACTGTGAATTTTATATTCTTAATGTTACAGATTATTTGAGGAAAAGGAGAAAGAGTATAGATCCACCAGCAAAAGCTGTGATTCATAGATTTCACATTTAAATAAGGGTAGTCATCACACAAATAAAGCAAGTGTCTCTGAATGTACAGC
>LZPO01044471.1:194265-212596 GCA_001675575.1 Neotoma lepida | reverse complement strand
TCTCTTTGTAGCTTTGGCACCTTTCCTGGAACTCACTCGGTAGCCCAGGCTGGCCTTGAACTCACAAAGATCTGCCTGCCTCTGCCTCCCGAGTGCTGGGATTAAAGGCATGTGCCACCACCGCCCGGCTGGTTACATCTTTTGATAGGCCAATAGAGTGAAATCAACCTGAGATAAGGTTCCTGTGGTACATAATACAGCAAGGTTAAATACACAAGAGTCATGGTCCATGAGATTTGACCTACATAGCCTCTAATGTATTATATTTATGAAGATTTGCTTATAATAATTTTCACTTAATTTTATACTTTCTTACTAATTTACACCAAGATAATGATATTAGAATTTGTAATAGTTGAATAAATAAATGTAGTATGGAGTGTTTCATAATAGGCTAATATGAATAAAAAATACTCAGTCCCTTTACTAACATAATAATATTTTAATACTACTTGGAACTGCCTTATTTATTTCCATGTAACATTTGTAAAATGTTTCAAATTCAGAATATAATCTTTGGGTATCCCTAATGCAGCAAGAAGATATGAAGTATACACAGAGAACATTAGTATACAGTATTACACAGAGTTTTCTGTGGAAATGTTTTATTATAAACTACCATCATAACTTTAAAATATTCTTGGAAATAGAAGTTAATTTTGGAAGAACTGATTTTAATATGAATAAAATACAAATTTTCTAACGTATTTAATTAAGAACAGAAATACAAAAACACCAGAAAACCATATAACAATATTAATACCTGCAGGTGGATAACCCTTCTTACATAAATAGCTCTTCAGCCAGTTTTTCACACCTTGAACTTGAAAAGTGGAATCCTGATCTCACTCACTCTTTCGTGTAAAATCCCCCTTTCTGATTTTAAATCAATTCTTACCTGCTCACTGAACTCAGAAATGGTGAATTCAAGTTTTTCTATAATTGTTGGAAGACATTGGTATGGAAAGCAAGAAAAATAACCAAATGAGACATGAAAATACTAGTTTTCCCCTAGGGTCCATGACCTATCTAGGCTCAGGTTCTTGGCAACTTCAGTAATGTCAGATATGGACTCCATCTCCTTTTTTGACAAAACGTTCAAAGAAATTAAACTTATTTTTATTACCTTTGGCAATAGTGTGTTATGTATGTCACAATAAATGGGTAACATTTCCTGAACCATTTAATAGGTCTGTGCCCTTAAAATTCACACCATTGTTGTACCAGTGGGCATATCTTGCAGGCAGACCATTTTTGTAGATTGCAGGGTTCATAGTTGGGTGAGACTGATAATTACTTTTCTCCTCCTAAATGAAACACACCTACCTAAAGTTTAAATGCTAATACCCACACATAAAAGAAAACATATAATGTTTCTCTTTCTGGATCTGGGTTACTTCTTACTCAGGATGATTATTTCTAGTTTCAACCATTGACTTGAAAATTTCACAACTTCATTTTTCTTAGCAGTTGAATAATATTCCATTCCATAAATGGGCCACATTTTCATTATCCATTCATTAGTTAAGGGACACCTAGGCTGTTTCCAATTTCTGTGAATAGAGCAGCAATGAATATGGATGAAAAAATATCTACGTAGTAAAATGTTTGGACATATACCCAAGAGTAACATAGCTAGATCTTGTGGTAGATCTATTTTCAGCTTTTTAACTTCCACACTGGTTTCCATAGTGGCTGCACTCCATCATCAGTGAATAAGCATTCCCCTTACCCCACTTCCTTGCCAACAGGAGCTTTCATTTGTTTTATTGATCTTTGCTATTCTAATGGGAGTAAGATGAAATCCCAAAGTGGTTTTAATGTACATTTCCTTGATGGCTAAGGATAATGAATATTTTTAAAGTGTTTATAAGTGTCAGATGCCTGAGCCTATATGCAACATTTTCACTTCAAACCACCACATTCCAGTCCCTCGTCCCCATAGACTCATGGCCATATTATAGTGCAAAAAAAGCATTTAGTTAAATTTTATTAAAGTCCCTATAGTCTCAACACTGTTTATACATCCAAAGTACTTCTGAGATTAAAGTAATCTGACTCTGACTACTTCTAAAATCATTTACACATTTCCAACATGTGGTGACACAGGATATATATTTGAATTCCAAGAGGAGAAATGAGAATAAAGAGGAAATACTGGACCAAAGTATGACAGAAACTTAGCAGGGAAAATACCAGATCTCTGCACTCCTATATCTAGTGTCAAAGGTTTTGCTGCCTGCAACATACATCTCTCTTTTGGGCTGCTTCCATTCCCTGTATGAGGCTCTCATTGGCAGATGCCTCCTAGCTCTGTCATCCCCAACGTCTTGAAACCCCAACTTCAACTGAGGCTTCACTTTTCAGCTTCATGTAACAGCATCTCCCTGTCTCTTGGACTCTTAAGGCTTTCTTCTTCCAGTGACTCTAACAGTACCACACGTTGCCCGGCATCAGTAAAGTTTTTAGGTCCTAGGCAGAAGTAAGCCAGATTCTTTGCCAAAATTTCACATAAATGGTTTCAAGTCCTGTTGCTAATGGAGACCTCGTACCCCTATGAAGCCTCTTGAGTGAGGCCTCACTAAGCCTGCAGATCCATTTGTACAATATTTGGGGATATCAATAATATTGAGCTCCAATAGTTTTGGGTAGTCCAACGGCTGTAGTTATGCTGCCTGTATTGCATTATGCATAATCTATGTCCACTGTATATGCAGCTTTCTTCAGTGGCTATCTCACTATCCTGAGGTCTCCAACATGCCGTGTTCACCATTTGCACATAAGGTTTTTCTCAACAGCCCTTTATGCTTACAGTGTTCCAAAGTGTCCCCAAAAACAAGTCGAATTATTCACAGCAGTACTCTACTTTCTGGTACCAACAACTTCTGTATTAGTTACTTTTTGTTGCTGTAACAAAATATCATGACCAAAAGCAACTGATGGAAAGAAAGAGCATATTGGATAATGGTTCCATAGGGAGAGTCCATAATGTTGAGGGAGGCATGGCAGCAGGTAGTCAGAGCATGAAGGCGAGACATCCCACTTTCAACTATAAGCACTAAACAGAGTGAACTGAAAGTAGGGTGAGACTATAAATTCTCAAAGCCTGAAGCAGCGATGTACTCCCTCCAGCAAAGCTCCAAGTTCCAAATATTCCACAACCTCCCAAACAGGGAAATCAACTATGTATTAAGTGTTCAAATACCTTAGCCTATAGAGGATAGTTTTCATTCAAACCACTACACACTCTTAAACCAGTGAACCATCTCTCCAGCCCCTCTATTTCTTTTTCAGTTTTGGTTATGTGTCTCTACTAATTTGTCAATTTCTCAAAGCCTATCTACTCCTTTGGAGCATAACTCTTCTTAGTAGTGTTAAAAACCCTTTCTCTTTGTCATCCTTTGCAATGTTCTGTGAGAACAAAAGTTACATTTTAAGTTTTAATTACTATGCCTAGCGATCCATAAAACAAAAAAATGCATCTAAACTGTAAGCCCCTCGCCCAAGGACAGTTACTTCCTGAAAAGCTGAAGGTTATTTATGTAAGATAACAAGCCACGTGCTTTCGCTCCCCTAAAGTTTGTTTGACCCTACTGCACTGGATGTGCTTGATCACATGTGGGTGGGAGATACATAGGCAGGAAATACGTCAAGATGTATACTTGCCCCTGACTGGATGTAGGCCAGAGGTATGCAGGCAGGAAGTATGTCTGGATACATACTTGCCCCTGATTGCTGTGGTGATAGATTGTGCACCCCAATAAATCTTATCTGGGCATCAGAGGACAGAGCAGCCACTAGATTAAACATAGAGGCCAGATAGTGATGGCACACACCTTTAATCCTATCACTCTGGATGCAGAGATCCGTCTGGATCTCTGTGAGTTCAAGGCCACACTGAGAACGGAGTCAGGCAGTGGTGGCACACGCCTTTAATCCCAGGAAGTGACATGGCTGGGTAGAGAACTGTATATAAGGTGTGAGGAGACAGGAACTAAGTGGCAGTTCAACTGAGACCCTCAGGGGTGAGGACTCAGAGGCTTTCAGTCAGAGGATTCATGGAAACAGGATCGGCTGAGGAGTTGGCGAGGTGAGGTTGGCTGTGGCTTGTTCTGTTTCTCTAATCTTTCAGCTTTTACCCCAATATCTGGCTCCAGGTTTCTTTTATTAAAAAGACCATTTAGCAATTCACGTTACATTGGACCTGTTGGGAAATGCTTAGCCTTGTGGGTTTGCCTTTACAAGCCTCAGCAAAATGTGTCTCATTGCCATTTTCTGGGAACCCTGGAATGGACCTGGCCAGGGTCCATCATCCTGGACAGTACCTAATTAAAGCTTGCTTCAAATTTGGCTCAAAATTGTGGTAGTGGTTCTTAATTCTGGCATGATGGGATTAACATTTTCTTCCTAATTTTTATTTTAGTTACTTGAATCTTTGTTCTGTTTGCCATTTTTGTTGATGTTTTCCAAAAGTCATCTTTCTTTTGTCTCCTATTAGTTTTTTCTATAATCCAGTTAATCTGTGATATAATTTATTATTTTTTCTATGGGGGTTTAATTTGTTCTTTTTCTAGTTTTAATTTGTTCTTTTTAAGTTTTTTCTTTAGGTATAAAGTTGAGTTGTTGGTTAGAGGGTTTTTTGGCATATGCATCTACAGGTTAAAAAATGCTTTTGCTCCATCCCATAACTTTTGGTATGTTTCCAGTATTTTCATTCTTGTCAGGCATTCTTCAGCTAACTGTGAGATTTCTCTGGTTTTGGATGTTGTTGTTTTAAGAGTGTGTTAATTTTAATATGCTAGTGAAAATTTCAGTTTCTGTCTACCAGTTTCCAGTTTCATTATAGTATGATCAGAAAAGATACTTCGAATGATTTCTGTCTTCTTGAATTGCCTTGCAGATGCTGAAAATGTATATTGTGCTAGTGTTGAGGTTGATGTGCCATATGTGTCTGTTATGTTCAATTGTTTTATACCACTCTTGAATTCGTTTACTTTCCTAACTGATTTTTATACCTTTATTCATGAATTAAAAGTTTGCTGCCAAAGTGTACCACTGCTGTTACATAACTAGTTCAACTTTGGAAAAACTGCACCACATAAGAACACTTAAGAATAGAACATATTAATGTTTATGTTAATTGTGAATTAATTCTACTATCATTATATAATGTCCTTCTATATTTCATTGTTCTTGATTTAATGTTTGTCTGATGTTAGTACAAAGATCCATGTTCTGTATCATCACCATCCTTTTATTTTTAGTCTGTTTTTTATTGATTGAAGAAGTTCTCTTAAATATGGACCATTATTTTACTCCATTTTTTAACCTGTCTAGCCAATCTATGTGCTTTGATTAGGGGTTTAGTCTACATAATTAATAATAGGAAAATATATTGTTTTCATTTTGCTGTTTTCTTAATGCTCTATAGGTTTCCTTTTTCTTAACATTGTTTTCTGCATTTTCTTCACAGGCTTTGATGTTCCTTGTTTCCTTTTAGATGTGTCCTTTCTAGTTAACACTGCAATTATGTAAAAACCTCTTAACAGTGTACCATTTAAATGAAGATTTAACTTCAGTTGAATATAAAAGCGCTACTCCCTTACAGTTCTCTTCCCTCTGGTTTTTATATGCCAAGTCAAATCTTTACATGTTGCATAGTCATTAAACAGCTATATTCTCCAACTGTTGTTTAAATTGCAGTTCCAAAATCACAATAACATCAATTACTATATTTGTTCGTGTACTGGAGACTTTTTAAAAAGTTTGTTCTAGAGAACATTTCATTTTTATGTGGCTTTAGTGTTGCTGCATATGATTCTTTCATTTCTTCTGAGAAGATTCAGTGGAAAGAAACTGTTGTAGATTTGTCTGGGAAAATCCATTCTCTCCTTCATCTTTCCAAAGACTGTTTTGTTTTGTTTTGCTTTGCTTTGATTTTTTTGAGACAGGGTTTCTCTGTGTAGCTTTGGTGCCTTTCCTGGAACTCACTCTGTAGACCAGGCTATCTTCAAGCTCACAGAGATCTGCCTGCCTCTGCCTCCCGAGTGCTGGGATTAAAGGAGTGTGCCACCACTGCTTGGCCCCAAAGACTGTTTTGATAGGTAAATTTCTTGATTGACAATATTTTTCCTTCAGCAATTTGAACATGTATTCTATTTCCTTACTACCAACATAGTTCCTGCTGAGAAGTCCACTCATAATCTTATGGAAGCTCTATGGTATGTGCCAAGTCATTTTTGTTTTGTGACTTTCTAGTTTCTGTCTTTGTCTTTGAGTTTAGACAAAAGTCTCCTGTTGCTTCCATTTGATTTATGTAGTTGGAGTTTTGGTTTACATGTGAATTTCTTTCCTAGGATTTAGGAACTTTTCACTCATTTTATCAAACAAGCAAGTACTCCCTCTTCTTTCTCCTTGTAAGACCCTGATAGTGCATATATCCATTTCCTTGATAAAACCCCACTAAGTCCCTCTTCACTTTCTTTTTGCCTCTCTGATGTCATGATTTCAAATGATATGTCTTCAACTTTGCAGATTATTATCTTCTGCCTGTTTAAGCCTCCTGCTGAATCCCTCTGGAGACCTTTCAGTTCAGGGATAGTATTTATTGGCTCCATAATTTCTTCTTGGTTCTTCTCTATAGTTTTTATTTCTTTGCTGATATTCACACTTTTCATTCATTCATCACTTTCTTGATTAAATTTACATTGTGTTCTCTCTCATCTCAATGAATATGTTTATGACAGTTATTTTAATTTATTTGCCAGATAATCACAGATGTTTTATAGTTGCTTTCTGTAGTTTTATTTCTTTTCCCTTTGATTTGGGCTATGTTTCCATTTTGTTGAATACCTTGTAGTCTCTTACTGGGATTTGGATATTCATTAAAAAAAAAAGCAATCAACTCTCTGTCTTTGTGTCCTTACAATGTGCAAATGAAGATCTTTACCAGTCCACCTGATTAGATGTTCGCGGACCGTCTGTGATCTTTTGCTCCCTCTAGTGTCTACCTGCAGTACTGTATCTCTAAGATGCAGTGGTAGGTTTCAGCAGCTCCCAAATTTTGTCTCCTACCTGTCTACTCATAAACTAAGGGAGCTTCAAGTCAGGTGAGGGATAAAATAGTCCCTTAGGCAGCTGCCAAACATGACAGAACATCACATCACCTACCCCTTTGTCCCCACTCCATTCTGAAAGTGGAGCCTTTTATGATGTTTCTTCTTGGCAGTACCATGGTATGCTGTATAGTGGTATGTATGGCCTGGAAAACACCATATATTGCCCCAAACCCTTTATTGGAAGCCTTTTATTGTTCTTAAAACTGCGTGGGTACTCTTTGTTCTCATCTCTTCTCTCAAGTTTAACAGAACTTAATGAAGTCTTTATGAGGGAGAAGGGTCCTGAACTTCCTAGTAAACCATTTTGTTGACATACTCCACTCTTAAAACTTAGTGTCTCTTTAAATTATCTCTATTAGTTAGCTCTCTGTCATTGTCAATAGTTGTCATAAAGACACAGAATTGTGTACACCCAAGCATAAATTAATGATCCTCTTAATACATATGTTTTAGATAATCTAAAAACAAAACAAAACAAAAACAGAATCACAAAATGCCAGTAATAGGTTTTGCACACATGTCTCTATGAGTGCTTGTGGAGGTCACTTTGATCTGGAGTCACAGGCTGTGACTGAGTTGTAAGCTGCCCAATGTGGGTGCTTGGAAACAAACTCCACTCTTCTGAAAGAACAGCAAGCCTCTTAATGGCTGAGCCACTGCTCTATTCCCAGGAAGGAACATTTTTATCTTGTTTTGTTGTTGTTGTTACTGTTTTAAAATTGAAAATATTTTTTTCATACCATATATTCTGATCATAGTTTCCCCTCCACAATCTCCTCCTAAATCCTCCCCACTCTTCCAATTCCATGACTCTTATCTCCCTCTCTTAGGAAAATAAACAGGCAAATAAAAAAACAAACAAGAATAATATAAAAGAAACAAATGGGTACAGAACTAAACAGAGAGTTCTCAAAAGATGAAACAGAAATGGTTGGGAAACACTTTAAAAACATTTGTTTAACATCCTTAGTCATCAGGGAAATTCAAATCAAAACTACTTTATCTTACACCAATAAAAATGGCCAAAATCAATAAAAAGAATAACAGTTCGTGCTAGCAAGGATGTGGGCTAAGAGGAATGGACACTCACCCATTGCTGATATGACTTCAAACTTGTGCAGCCACTATGGAACGCAGTGTGGTGGTTCATTGGGAAGCTGGGAAAAGACCTACCTCAAGATCCAGCTGTACAACTCTTGAGCATATATGCAAAGAACTCTACATTCTACTACAGAGCCACTTACTGTTTTGGTCAGTGTTCTATTGTTGTGAAGAGACACCATGACCACAGCAACTCTTATAAAAGAAAGCATTTAAGTGTGCCTGGCTTACAATTCAGAGGGTTAGTCGATTATCATCATGGTGGGAAGCATGAGAGCAGGCAGGCAGACATGGTGCTGGAGAAGTAGCTGAGAGTTCTACATCCAGATAGACAGACAGCAGGAAGAGAAATGACACTGGGACTGGCTTAGGCTTTTGAAACCCCAAAGCCCACCCCAGTGAAACACGTCCTCCAACAAGATGACACTGCTTAATCCCTCTCAAGTAGTTCACTCCCTGATGACCAAACATTCAAATCTATGAGCCTATGGGGGCCTTTGTGATTCAAACCACCACACTTGCTCATCCATGCTTATTTCTGTTCTATTCACAAGAATATTCGCCAGAAATTGGAAACAGCCTACATGTCAATCAACAGATGAACAGATAGTGAAAATGTGCTACATTTACACAAGTATTCAGCTGTTAAAAATAACAGAAATCTTGAAATTCACAGGTAATCAATGAAGCTAAAAACAATTATCCTGGGTGAAGTAACTCACACCCAACCAAATATATATATGGTATGCATTTGATAAGCATGCTATAACCCATATAACCACAGAGGTTAGGTAAAAAGTAAGGAACTGGAGGAGGGGGTGAATCTTTCCAGAAAGGAGGAATAGGGTATATAGTTAGGGAGAGATGCGGGATGGAATGGGAGGGTTAAATGGGGGAGGGGAAGAAAAGGGGGTAAAGTAGGCAATATGAGGAGGGGCAGCTAACATCAAAGGCCATTTCAGGGGTCACATGACAATCTTATATTGTTCTTGATCCTAGAGGAAAAGCTTTCAGCTTTCTCCTACCCAGCATGATGCTGGTTGTGGGTTTCTTACATATAGCCTTTGATATCTTCAAGTATGTTCCTTCTATGCCTTCTTTCTTCACAGCTGTTGTAATAAAGGAGTGCTACTACTCTATTCAGAATAGCAAGGAAACAGAATTAGATTGTATGTCCATCAATTTATGAATGGACAGTTAAAACTGGTGCATACACAAATTGTAATTAAAATTATTCTTTCTAATTATGTTATGTGTATATGTGTGTGTGCACAATCACCTGAGTGCAGATACCCACAGAAGCCAGAGTTTTCAGATCATACCAGGAGCTGGAGTTACAGGTATTTGTGAGCCACCTGATGTGGGTAACGGAAATTGAACTTGGTTTCTTTAGAAGAACGACGAGTGCTCTTAACCACTGAGCCATCTCTCTAGACCCCTGAAATGGAATTTTACTCAGCATTAAAGAAAAATGAAATTAGCAGGAAAACGAATGAGATTGGAAAATATTGAGCCCCCATCCCTGTCTGAGGTTCTCTAGGCAGTTAATAGTTGCTGGGACCATGAGAGGTGTAACCATGGTAAAGTTGCCCATGCTCCCCTAAGTAACCTTAATTAAACTCACTGGATCATTGGAAAATAAAAATGGACTTGAATGGTGGGGGTAGCTAGTTGGTTAAAAGAAAGGGATCACTGGAAGTGGGAGTGGAAGAAGAGAGTAAAAGGGGTTAATATGATCAAAATATATTATATGCATGTATGTATGCCAATAAAATAAAATGTTCGGTATTTCCCCTTATGTTGTACTTGTTATATAACTCCTGCCTGAACCTATGCTACAACCTTCGTGAATTAAAGATACATTGTCTTTAAGAGTGCTTGCTTATCATGCATGAAGGAAGCCCTTGGTTCAATCCCAGTGCTGCCTGAATCTAAGTACAGCCACCTATAATCCTAGCATTAGAAGTTCAAAGTGAGTCTCAGGTACATACCAAGTTTGAAGACAGCCTGGGCTACAAAACACCCTGTCTCCAGAAACAACAACAACAAAAAATGTGGAATGAATTAATAAACTTTGGTAGCTTTACAGATAACTTTGTTTTTTAGGTAATTTTGTACTTTTATTGACAACCCAGTTCTGAAGTTGTGTCATTATTCCTTTGATGTCTTATATGTGTAACTGTAGAATTTTCATAAACAAGTAACATAATTTGACTAAATTTGTCCCACCTATACTTATTTAAATGTAATTATTAACTTTTTATTTAAAAACTTTTCATATGACAGATTTGATATTTTCTTCCTCCTCCAACTCTTCCCAGACCCTCCTATTATTTCCATTTGCACAACTCTCTACAAATTATCGAAAGGGCCATGGCTTAGTGCATTTTGAAATCAGTACTTCAACACTTGAGTTCAGGTTCTATGTATGTGGTGTATGTATGTGTGTACATGTGCAGAGGCCAGAGGACTATATCAAGTTTCTTCCTCTATTGCAATTCACATCATTTTTGAAACAGGGTCTCTCACAGAACCTCAAGCTTATAGACTGGCTAGATTGGCTGACCAGAAAGCCCCTGAGATCTTCCTGTCTCTGCCCCTTCCTCCTCCCCTGCCCCAGCACGAGGATTAAAGCCATGCACAAGCATCTCTGTACTTTTATGTGAGTAATAGGGGTTCTAACTCAGGACATTATGCTTGCATAGCAAGCACTTTACACTGAGCCATCTCTCCAGCCTTAATACCACATGACAGGGTCTTACCAAAACCATTATGACTTGACTAAATTTTGTGCTTTCTGGTGTTATTCTTTTACCCCCTGCATTGCACTGATTATATTTTGAACATAGTATTTTGAACAGCAAAGTCGAACTTGGTCTTCAAAACTTAGCTCATTTTCAATATATTTCTTCCATTTATACCCCTCCCACCTAATCCAGGAAGTTGCATATGTAAGTATAGAGACACTTTTTCCTACCCCATGCTTTTCTCCTTATCATAAGTTGTATTAGAGTGCAACTTAAAGTGACTCCTTCCTGAAGTATGCTCTGAGTTGCAGTCCATTCCAACCTTTGAGATTCAATGCTGAGAAAAAGTTTGTGTAAAAAGCATGTTACTCATACATTATCTGTGTGCATGTTCATGTGTCGTCTTTGCATCTGTATTTTACAGTGAAGGGGAAATGACTGCTAACTTGAACATAGAACTTTATTGAAGCACAAGACTCAAATAGATACACATGAGAACAACAATTAGAAGGGTATCTTATTTACAGTGGCTCAGTTCACTTTAAACTCACATATTGAACATCACAATCAACAAAACAAGTATCATCAACAAATGTGTTTTCAGTTGTTATATTCATTTGGCATCAGAAAAACGATACAGATTACACAGAGTTGGGTAAAATCATCACCAGCATTAAAGAGGTACACTACACACGCAATCAGCTGGGAAACCAAAGCATTATTTGAGGATCATATGACTCAGGAACACAAGGACAATCACAGGCAAATGGTTAAGCGTATTACATGTTTTTTTTCTGCTTCAGGGTGATTTCTGATAGTCAGGATTGCGTTTCAGTTGCTTAGCAAATTTCTCGATCTCTTGGAATGCAGAAATAAGTGGTTCAAGGTTCACCACCACCTCGTCATCATCATCATCATCAGCAAATAGTGCTTCATTTTGTATATTTTTGCTAATATTATCAAATATTGCAAGAACAATCTGAACGTTGTCACTTGAATCCTCCTTATGTAAGAGGGCCATAAATTCTGACATTGACTCAGTAGTAATCAGGTGTTTTGTCATGACAAGATTTTCAGACAAATTCAGTAGCAATTTCAGAACATGAAGCCTTGTTTTGGTATTGCCTGAACTCAGTAAGTAGAAAAACCCAGCCAAATAATTGGCAACCATTTTGTGATAGTCAGAAGTAGCAGTGAGATGTGTAATCATTGTCAATCCAGACAACTGGTCAGGGGAATCCAAGTTATAATCAAAGGTATCCTCACAAACCTGACACACATATGTCTGAATCATGTTTAGATCTGGATAAGGTGGAGACACGCGAACCATATTTTCCAAAAACGTTGTCCTAACTCGGGAGGATGGATAATTAAGTAAGGCTTCAATCAGTGAGACGATACCCGAGTTTCTAATGAAATCTCGGGTAAACTGAGAAGCGCTTCTCATGCCCATTGCAATTTTAGATATTTCATGAATAAAGGGATCTCGATTTCTGTCCATTAATAAAAGAAGTTCCTCAAACTCCTCAGAACCAATTCTAAGATCACACTGTACGCAGCTGCAGGACCAGCTCTCAGGCTGCACACTTTCCTTAGCCTTAAGATGCTCTCGAATCTCCTTGACTGATCGGTAAGAGGGATCATACTGAAATGGGAACTCAGGTTCTGGCTGACCTGAAGATTCCTGCTCCCCTTCTGGACCAAGGTTTTCAAGCTTAGGTTTTCCCCCAAACATTTCAGCAAACAGAGATGCTGCTTCTTTTGGAAATCTGAAGGGGCTTATGGATGGGAAGCCAGCCTTTCCCCATGGACCCGGCTTAAACTGAACAGTGACCTCGTCCCAGCTCTGGGGTCTGCGGGAAGGATCAGGTTCCTGCTCAGCTGAAGACATAGGCTCACAAATGGCCTTGAATACAGGGGTAGGATTTGATTCAAAACTAGTTTCATCTCCTTCCCAGAACCAGGATCCCACCATGGCTTCAGCTTCTGTATTAACCTCACAGTTATCTCCACTGTCAGCCTTGTTAATCACCTCATCTTCTGCTCCTGACCCCAACTCAACAACTGGCCCTTTCTCAATTTCTGGATTGGACTCACTGATAACCACAGTTTCAGATTCTTCAGTGGCCTTGTCACTAGACTGGAACCGGGACCCAACAACCATTTCGCCCTCACCCTCTGGCTTGGACATACGGTTTGCTCCTATATTGTCCTTTTTTGCAGCCCAGATCAAAGACTCAAAAATTGCCTCCTCTTCAGTTTCTGACCCAGTTTCGACTGCCTGTGACCCAGCCCCCATTTTGGCTTCTTCACCCCAGAACCAGGACCCAATAATTTCCTCCTCCTTAATTCCAGGAGTGGACTCAAAAGTGCCCCTTCTCATTGGATCTAGACTGGCCTCTTCTTTGCCCCAGAACCAGGATCCAACTGTATCTTCCTCTTCAGATGCTGTCTTGTTCTCTTCATTAATCTCAGTAGCTGGCTGAAATTTGTTCTCATCTCCAGCCCCAAACCAAGAGCCAATAATGTCTTCCTCTTCAGCTTCTGGCCTGGATTCCTGTATGTTGGTAGCCTCTACAATGGTTTCTTCATTTTCCTTCCAGAACCAAGAACTGAATATGTTGTCTTCTAAAGTTGGTAGCTTGATCTCTTCTCCAGTCTCATCATCTATATTTCCCTCTTCTGCAGCCCATAACCAGGACCCTGCAATGGCCTCTGTCCTTGGATAATTATTGGACCAGAGCCATGAATCAACAGTATTCTCTTGCTCTCCCAGAGTAGACTTCAAGCTTTCTCTATTGGTAGGATACAAACTGGGTTCTTTCGGCCAGAAGCAAGACTTTTTATTAGTATCCTCAGCTTCTGCCACAGGCTTGTATCTGGCACCAGCTGCATATTTCATATCGGCTTGTTCCCTGGCCCCAAGCCAAGGTGATATAATGGGCTCTTCCTCATCCTCCAGGCTAGACTTACTGTTAACTTCAGCCTCCATACTATTGTCTACTTTGGCCCAGAACCAGGGCCCAATTATGGGCTCCTCCTCAGCTCCTGCCATGATGTCAGAGCAAGGTTCAGTCCCTAAACCCATATGTGTCTGCTTTTCAGACCAAAACCAAGGCACAAAGATTGTCCCTTTTGTAGATGCTGGTCTGGCCTGTTCTTCAACCTCAGCCTCTGTATTGACTTCTCCAGCCCAGAACCAGGAATCAGTAGCTTCTTTTCCCTCAGACTTTGGCATCTTCTCACAACTGACTCCAACAGATCTCATGCTGTTCTCACCAAGGCCCCAGAACCAAGATCCAAAAATGGACTCGTCCTCAGCCTGTAAGTTGACATCTTCATCATCAGACCAGAACCAGGACCCAACAATGTTCTCATCCTCATTAGCTACTGGCATAGACTTAGAGGTAGCCTTAGGCCCGTTTTCAATACTGGTCTTCTTCCCAGAACCTAAAGAGAAAGTACTAACTTGTTCCTCCTTAGCCCTTGGTCCAGATTTATAACAGGTGTCAGAGTCCACACTGGCTTCTTCTTCACTCCAAAACCAATCTCCAACAATGGGCTCCTCCTCTACATGTAGACTGGGCTTGGTGCTGACCCTATCTACCATCCTGGACTCGTGGGTATTCCAGAACCAAGCTCCAACAAGGACTTCCTCCTCTGACCTGGCTTCTTGCTTGGTACTTGTTCTGGCCTTGGTTTTGACTTCTTCTTTTGGCATTGCTCTGGTTCTGGGCTCTTTCTTTGTCTTAGACTTTGAAAAAGCACCAGCCTTATCTTCAGGCAAGAACCAGGACTCTTTTTTACTTGTATCTACAGATCCAGATGGGACATCACTGTAAGCTTCTCGCTTGGCCTGGTGCCTGGCCCTCATATTGACCCCTTTCCTGGCTCTGGATTTGGTTCTAGATTTGGCCTCTTCTCCAGAGCAGAGCAAAGATTTTGTATGATTTTCACATTCAGACCCAGAAGTGGATTCAACATGGACTTCTTTCTTAGGCCTAAACCAGGACCTATTATTGGGCTCTTCTTTGGACCTAGACCAGACTTTGGTCTTTTCTTTGGCCCAGAACCAGGGAGTCTTAGCAGACTCATCCTCAGAATCAGAACTGGAAATATTATAGAACTCTTGTTTGTTTTTGTGCCTAGGCATAGCATTTGCCTCTTGTTTGGCCATGTGCCTGAACCTGGTATTATTGGCCTTCATGTTTTTCCTAGAACGAAATCTTGTACTGGTTTCATCTCTATTCCAGAAAGAGGAACTTCCTGAGGGTCTATCTGCCCATTTAAAATCAGAATTCTCATAAGCCTCTCCTTTGGGGATAGGCCTGGGACGGTACCAGGACCCCATACTGGTTCCCTCCTCTGAGCCAAAGGAAGGTTGGAAACCTGCTTGAGAATTAGCCTTTCTGGGATAACTCTCAGTGTCCATATTACCAAGTTCTCTATCTACAGACAGGCACTTAGCTTGAGCAACCACCCCAGAATCAGTATTGACCAGTGGAGAGTCTCCAGTACTCATCTGACATTGCTTGCCCATCTTTGACATGGTATCTGCCCGAAACTTATTTGGAGCCCAGACTTGGGCATCATTCCTCGATCGTGAAATAGGGATTGACTTGGGCTTACATTTAAAAGCATATGCCCCAGCTGGTGAACTGGCTTCACTCCTAGGTCTTGCTCCAGGAGTAAACTTAGGCTTCACTTTGGGCCTTGCTCCAGGCATTATCTGTGTCCTAACCTTGGGTCTGACCACCAGTGGGACTTCATTTTCTACCTCAGCAACATTGGTATTGGCATTCTCATCCCCAGGCTTACTTTCAGCCTTTGCCTGGGCACCAGGCTCACTCTCTGCCCTAGTCATAGTATATGTTATATAAAACCCTGATGTATACCAGTTAGCAACAGTAAACCTTCAGTACAGATATGTTACAGGATTGAGCTTCACAACACTCTTTGGTTAGGCTATAAGATTGAAAAGAATTAGACCGGAATGTCAATCCAGACTCAAGGAGGCTCCTACCCAAGCAGTCTCAGTCAATAACACAGATACAGTGCAGAAGAGGCGAAACGAAGCCAGAGGAAGATGGACAGGTCCTAGGTGGGTGCAGACCTGTTGACTGCACTGGTCAGCAGCAACCCCAGCACCACCAAGCAGCCACTGCAGGTGATCTAGGAAGAGAAAAAAAAAGGAAATCAGTCTTATACAATTCTGTTGCCTCCTGTACAAACTTACATAGAGACACTGGAGCATGACACTGAGTGGAACAGCTCAGCTATGAGAAAACCTCTATGTTCCTTTTGCCTGCTGGAAAACAGGTAAGGGCTGAGGAGATAGTACACACACCATAAATGAAGACAGACAGGAGCCCCTAAATCTCACAGTAGTCCCTCTTGGGTGATCTCTCTTACCCCCATCTAAAAGTGAACCCTCTCCCATACCAACCTTCACTGGTGTGGTGCAATTCCCTCCTCTTTTCTATGCTCAGGTGGTGTTAAGACCAACAGCTGACGGCAGGGAGTCCTACAAATGAATNCAAGAAAATGGAGTCTCAGTGCTTGGTATAAAGGCACACATCTCTGAGCCCAAACAGACAACAACAAAACCACGACTGCTTTCTCTCTAAAGCTTANGTTCCCTGGTCCCAGCTCTCAGGNCTTGTCTTGTGGATCATAGACCAACTCACATCTACCTCAACATTCNTACTATCTCTGAAAGGAAATAAAGGATGCTGTGGCAATGAGCAAATTTAGGGGACAGTAAAGACATCCTGCACCCTCTTGGGTTATTGCAGTCTGCATCTGTCTCCTCAGTATCTGACTCCTGCACTACCCCCAATTCTCACCAACCTCCAGAGATCTTGAGACAGTCTCCTCGATGTCTTCTTTCTTTCTTAAAACCTGATCAGCCTTAAAGCAGGGCTATGAACAAAGAAATGAAAATGTAAGACAATCAGGAAGTGATGGCAGTAGTTGTGGGCAAATTTAGGGGACAGTAAAGTCATCCTGCACCCTCTTGGGTTACAGCAGTCTGCATCTGTCTCCTTAGTACCTGACTCCTGCACTGCTCCGATTCTCACCAACCTCCAGAGATCTGAGACAATCTCCTCGATGCCTCCTTTCCTTTCTTGAAGAAATACCAGCCTTAAAGCAGGCCTGTGGACAAAGAAATGAAAATGTAAGACAATCAGGAAGTGAAGAGAGCAGCTGTGGGGAAATTTAGGGGACAGTAAAGTCATCCTGCACCCTCTTGGGTTACAGCAGTCTGCATCTGTCTCCTTAGTACCTGACTCCTGCACTACTCCTGATTCTCACCAACCTCCAGAGATCTGAGACAGTCTTCTTGATGCCTNCTTTCCTTTCTTGAAGAACTACCAGTCTTAAAGCAGGGCTGTGGACAAAGAAATGAAAATGTAAGATAATCAGGAAGTGATGGCAGCAGCTGTGGGCAAATTTAGGGGACAGTAGAGACATCATGAACCCTCGTGGGTTACAGCAGTCTGCATCTGTCTCCTCAGTACCTGGTTCCTGCACTGCTCCCAATTCTCACCAACCTCCAGAGATCTGAGACAGTCTCCTCGATGCCTTCTTTCTTTCTTGCAGAACTGCCAGCCTTAAAGCAGGGCTGTGAACAAAGATACAAAAATGTAAGATAATCTTGAGATGATGGCAGCAGCTGACCTGATTGAGAAGAACACCAGCAAGGATAAGAACCAGATCACTTGTCTTTCAGCATTTAGGGTCCTACTGCTGGAACATTCTAGTCCTATTTTGCCTGGCTGCAGGGTTCCTGAGGTAACACCCACTTCTTGATGTCATCCTCATTAGTCCTTCTGCAATTCTGAGGATTCACCACTAGGTGGCCATATTTCCTCGCCTTGCGCAGCAAAAAATGGGGGAAGGGCGCCGCACATTCTAGAAAGCAGGTTCTGAAGTGGTCCTTGGATTTATGACTCCGTCATCATCCCCAAACCATCTTTTCAGACCCCAAATTTGGGAGGGAGGGGAAGGACATTGGGGAAAGTACCTGAAAGGCTGTGAGAAATGAGATTAGGAGACACTACTGGATAGCCCACCTGTTCTGGTCTGTCACCCCCACCCTTTTTGCATATCCACTCACTGTCTGGCGCCCACTCCCATTGCCACACACCTCCAGAAATCCACGCCATTTTCCTGTTCCTCTTTCCTCAAGCCTCTGGTCTACAGATGTTCACTGTGGCCTGTCAGAATACGCCAGACCTACCGCGCAGACAGGAGACTTTGCCATCAAGCAGGAGCCTGTGGGAAGGGACAGCACCCAGGACGCAGGGTACAAGGGCCCCTCTCCGGAAAAAGATCAGAGCCCTAGTAGCCAAGGCGACTCAC
>LZPO01044471.1:148023-178204 GCA_001675575.1 Neotoma lepida | reverse complement strand
GAGCCACAAAAATATATAAAGTAGGATTTCAGCTGATTATGACAAAGATAATACCTGGAAGAAGCCAAGGGCTTTCCAGAGGTCAAACTGAGGTTCAAGGAGTCTTGATGATATTGGCTTTTGATTATTAGCTGTTTCCTACTATGAATTTCTCGTGTGCTATTGTAGCTTTTCCATCATTCTTTGGACACAATTTCCCTTTTACTAAAGGGGTATCAGAGATACCTTCTGAGCAATAATGTAGCCAGGATCCCTAATTGCAGGCCTTTCTGCAATTACTTATCAGAGATACCTCTGTACTCTCTAAGAACAGACTTAAGCATCCAAGGCAAAACAAACAATACCTGTTTCCTAGGTCAGGTGGATAGCTTTATCTCTTGTGCAATTTTAGCTGAGACCCTTATACTGCCTTACTAACTTTACAGACCCATAACTTCTTACCTAACCATCTCTAGGAATGTGTTCTAGGTTGAGCACATAAATCCCCTTTTGAGTTACTAGCCGGTTATTAGCTCTCAGTGTTGACTCCTCTTTTACCACTCCCTTTTCGGGTTGTAAAAGTCTGATGGTCACTGTCTGAGGAGAATTCTTACCTGCCTCTATGACCCTGTAAGAATCCAAGCCTGGTGACCTTGCCTTAGCTAGAGCACTGCTATTGCATGGGTATATAACTGTAAACCTTGAAGACTTGAGGAGGAATTTTGAGGCTTGAGACAGGAGAGGATTTTTGAGGAGTTTTACTGGAGAACTAGAGAGAGAACTTGAGGACAGGATGGAAGATGAGGAAGAGCCAGATGGGGAAGTACAAGACGGGTAAGAACAGATGAGAAAGAAGGAGATGGGAGAGGAGCTAAGATGGGAAGGAACTAGATGGATGAGAACCTAGATGGAGCAATGAGAGCAGAATAGAAGCTATGTAAAGAGAGAGAACTTATCAGAAGAATAAAGTGTATGGTGTAAGGAGTTTCGTGTACATAGATTCATTTCATCAAAGATTAAATTATCAGCTGGTTGTAGATTCTTCCTGGACCCTGGGAGGGGACTATCGAGGGGCTGGATCCCCCATAGTCCCCGTTAGACTATTGCATCTAAAATAATATTCCTACATTCTAACACTCACTAGCCTCATACACTATCATATTTTTCTCCATATCAGTTATTACTATTTATTTATTTATTTATTTATTCTTATCTCATATATTACATCCTAGCTGCAGCCTCCTCTATCTCCACTCCTCCCAGTTCTCCCTCCACCCCTTTTCTCCAGTTCCACTCCATTTCCCTTCAGAAAAGGGCTGGGTTCCCAGGGATACATCAGGGGTGTCCCTGCATGGAGGCCCAGAGAGGCCATTTCATGAAGCTGTGAAAATGAAGCCTGGATTTTGTTGGAGACACCAAGATGCCAGAGTCACAATCTAGAAGCAATATGCCTTGCTCAAAATGTCATTTAGTGATTTTGTTCCCTCATCTTCAATACATAGATACAGTCTTTTTAGTATCAAATAGCTGTTTACAGAAGCCATAAGATATGTATAGTCATAAATATTGCACAAACTACAGTTGAGGCACCTAGACAAATACTACCAATATTTGTGAAAAAAAAGATGTTGGTTTTAGAAGTACAAGTATTACAATACACCATCCATGCTCTTCTGAAACTCAAATGAGGAAGAAAGCCTTACTGCCATTCTGTTAAGTGTCAAGTAACTGAACTTTCACATCATGGATCATGAATCCAATGTGTGCATCACAGGATGGTTCATGTGCTGTGGTTAAGAGGAAATTCTGACAAAGCTAGGGCAATGAGGAATGGGCTGACGTTGGTGGCCTGCTTGCCACCTGGGACCAGGGTCATGTCTGGGCCTGGGCTGCTGCTTATGGCCACATCTGGGTGTGTGACAGCCAGGGTCTATGTTGACATCCATGACCCATGTTGCCACCAAGGCCATGGGAATGCCCCAGGGTTCGGGCTGCCACCTGGGGCCACTCTGGTGTCTGAGGGCCATGCCGCCACTGGGACCATGTTGATCTGAATGGCCTGTGTTGCCACGGGGATGGGAGTGGAGCATAATGACATCTGGGGCTAGCATGTCTGGGTCTGTGGCCCTGCAGCAGCCAGGGTCTGTGTTGATCCCTATGGCTTCAATAACCACTGAAAGTTGTGTGGATGACCAGGGTCTGGTTAGACACCTGAGTCCATGTTGGTGTCTAAGGGCCATGCTGCCACTGGGGCCATGCTAATCTGGATGGCCTGTGCTACTACCTGGTGCCATGGTGCCATCCTAACTCAGGCTGTGGTGTAGGGCCATGTCTGGGTCCATGGCTCCACCACAGCCAGGGTCTAGGTTGATATCCATGGCTCCTGATACCACTGAAGGCCATGCAAATGCCCGGGGTCTGGGCCATTATTTGGGGCCATGTTGGTGTCTGAGGGCCACACTACCACTGGAGCCATGCCATGATCTGAGTGGCCTGCAATGCAACCTAGGGCAAAGATGACATCTAAGCCCAGGCTGCTGACAAGGACCATGTCTGGGTCCATGGTCCAACCACAGCTGGGGTCTGTGTTGATGTCTGTGGCCTGTGGTGCCACCAAAGGCCTTACAGATGCCCAGGGTCTAGGCCACAACCTGTAGCCAGGTTCGCACCTGAGAGCCACTCTGCTTTGAGGGCCATGCTGATCTCAGTGGCCTACACCTACATGGTGTTGTCTGGACCCAGGCTGCTGCCTAAGGCCATGTCTGGTCCATGGCCCAGCAGCAGCCAGGGTTTGGGTTGATGTCCATGGCTCCTGTTGCCACCAGGGGCTATGCAGATGCCTGGTGTTTGGACAGCCACCTGAGACTATGTAGGTGTCTGAGGGCCTTGCTGCTACCAGAGCCATACTGATCTGGGTGGCCTGTGCTGCCACAGGTGATGTTTGGGACTGAACTGCTGCTGAGGCCATGTATGAATCCATGTTCCTGCTGCAGCTGGGGTCTGTGATGATGTCCATGGCCCATGTTACCATAGTGGGTAATAGGAACCATTTGTGTTGAAATCTGAGAGCCCTGCTGAGCCACCTCTGCCTCTCACTGGCCCTGGGATAGCTGGCCCTGCCCCTTGCTGGACACTGCAGCAGGACTGCTGCCTACCTCCTGGAAGAGTTGACCTGCACTCGGAAGACATGGCCTCCACTCTCACCACTGGCATGGGCCTTGGAGAGCTGGCTCTGCCCCTCACCTGAGGTAGGAAGTCCCAGTGGCCTGGACTGAGCAGCTCAGCTACCACCCAGACCCACATTCAGGGCCTTGGGTTGGCCCACTCTAACATCTAACCCATCTATGACCTGCTGGAGTGCAGGAAGGGACTGGTCCTGCAGAACAATAACCACAGGATCTCCATGACTTGGGGCAACAGCAGGATATCAGACAGAAGTTTTGATGAGGGTCCAGTGATGATGGTGTTGCAGCAGCCTTGAACCAGACCAACGACTCATTACAATGAACATTTGTGGATGGGGCTGATTGGACAAAAGGGTACATACTGTGTGACACACCTCAGCACCCAATGCCACTAGGATGAATGTAGAGGTGTTGGAAAGATGGAAGAGCGAGGTGGGGTTTTTGTTGTTTGTTTTGTTTTTAATTTTGAGGGGCATGCTGCAGGGGTGAGGGACTGGGAGGTGAGTGGGATTTGGGTGTATGATGTGAAATTCCCAAAGAATCAATAAAGAATTATGCTTAAAGAAAATCTACAGATGGAAGACTGAGCATGCTTACCATAACACTTTATCTGGGAAAGTTACTGAATGGGTTTTCTTGAAAATACTCATTGCTATGATGAAAATAATTTTGTGCAAACTTCAAGGCTTCTAAGTAGCAATTAAGAGCCTATACAAAGATGGCACTATCTGATTAAACATGCAAAAGATGGAACTGCCAGTTTATAACACAGAAGAGTAATATCCCAGGCTCCTCTTCCATGGTTCTCTTCCTTGGGTGTCAGCTACGTTTCTTTGTTCTACTCCTGACTTTTCCACAGACCAGGTGTCTAAGGGATCTTTTCAACAAGCTCCTCAAAGATGTATTGAAGAGTCACAGGTTTTTAGCCTTTCCTCTATAAATAACATGGGATGCTTTCATACAGATTTCAGGCCTTCAATTCTATCACCTTCAAGATTTCCTTTATCAATTTTATCCCCAACCACTATGTTAACTCTATCATCTCAGGTATGGTATGTTGGTATGTTTCCATTTCACTTAACCAACTATCCAGTTTAACCAAGGTGTCTCTTCTTGTGACATTATAAACTAACATAACACTTTGTGTACTACTATAACAGCTGGGAGTTAATGTTCTCTCATGGCCAGCAGTTTCCCATATTGTAAGTTTAGCCTTATTTCCATCTACTGAAATTGCTTTTCACTTTAAAGTCAACACCTATTGTTGTTACAAGTTCTGGATCAAAAGTATCATTTGTGAATTTCAATACCAGGCTGGACTTGCCCACCCCACTCTTGCCAATGATGAGGATCTTCAGAGTAATTAGTGCTCAACGTGCACTCACTCCAGTCTAGTCTGACCCCAGCTAGCCTCCTGTGCTCAGCCCTTCATGGGGAGGATAGCCCATGCCTATGCTGACACTTTCTTCTAAATTTAAATTGGTTTAGAGCAATCTGCCTACTTTAAGTATTTGTGTGTATTTCAATTTAAACGAAAGGGACATAAAGAGAGCAAGATATTTTCATTGATTATAAGTTCAGTTTATTTTCAATTTACATTTGATGCAAATGTTGAGATTTAGTTTGGGGCTTTTTTTGTTTTTATTTTTTTAGACAGTATCTTCCTGTACAATTAGTCTGGCTTCAAACCGATGGTCCTCATGCCTAAGTCTCACAAGTGCTGGGAATGCAGTGTATACGAACAGGCCTGGCTTCTTTATTCCATTGAAAAATAATTCTAATTTATTTATCATACACAAGATTTTACTTTGAGGTATGTATACATTGTAGAATGGTTAAATTCAGTTAATCTATAAAACTTATCTTGTTCTGATCAGAACTAGGCTTACATTTCATTCTTTTAGCACCTTTTTTAAGTATACAATATATTGTTATTAGCTATAGTTACCATGAGGAACAACTGATCCCTTGAACTTATTTCTCCTGTCCAAATATTTAGAACCTTTGACCAAGCACTTGTAGCCATCATTCAACTCCTTCTGTGAGTTCAACCTTATTACATTCTACATAGAAGTGTAAGCATACATTATCTATCTGCCTGCTTATCTCCTCCAGGCTCATCCATGTTATCTCAAATGGAAGGATTCTTTTCTCAGAAAACTGTGACTAGCATATTCTTTGTTCATTCATGAGCTGTTAGACTACATTTGTTTCTAAATCCCTAGGCCGTTGCACACAGTGCTGCAATAAGTATCAAAGTGCAGATATCTTTTTAGCATACTGATTTCATTTCCTTTGGATACTGCTGTATAGCATATTCCTCTGAGATTCAACTGTCCATCTTGAAGGAAAGCTCCTTAAGATACAGGATTTTCAAGGAGGTATATAGTGGGTATTTGTTCCACCTATGACCTTGGGGTACCAGCCCCTAGGGCATGGCCTCTTGGCTAGCTTAAGACCTGAGGAGCATGTACATGGGCCTTCTCTCTCCCATGAGATGTTATGAGTTCTTTCCTGTACTTGAAGTGAAGTGGAAGAACTAAACCATTTACTATATTGTTTACATTCATAGGGCTTCTATTTTTAAAAAATATTTATTTATTTTATGTGTATGAGTGACCTGTCTTCATGCACACCAGAAGAGGGAATCAGATCCCATTACAGATGGTTGTGAGCCACCATGTGGTTGCTGGGAATTGAACTCAGGACCTCTGGAAGAACAGCCAGTGCTCTTAACCTCTGAGCCATCTCTCCAACCCCCTACAGCAAATCCTACCATCGAGCACCACAACTGGAAATCCACAGATTACCGATAATGAAACTATTTATTAAGGGATTATATGGGGTATCAACTCACTGATACGAGACATGGCAATTTCAGTCAGAGTCCCTGGAAGGCGGAGAACCGGTCCCACGGTGTTTCACGCAGCTTGGCCCGGTCTTCACCATCCAAGGAGCTCGTGCAAGAAGGCCCGAGTATGTGCTCCTCAGATCTTAAGCTGGCCAAGAGGCCACGCCCTAGGGGCTGGTACCCTAAGGTGATAGGTGGACCAAATACTCACTACAGAGGTGAAACAACTGGATGTCCTAAGGTGGGTATGGGAATCACCCCATCCTGCAGGAAAGCTCCTAGAGCACAGGAAGAAAACAATTCAAAGGACTTGGGAAGTCTCTGATACTGACTAGATCCACTAGCTTTTGGCCCCACTCCCAAGTATATAGAAGCTGTAAGGACTACTGAGAGACACTCTCAGACCAGACAAGTCACTTAGAAGAAACAGAGAGAAGCGGAGCTGCCTGGAAGAAGCAGACCAGCCATGCTGCTTAGAAGAATCAAAGAACAGCCAGGCTGCTTAGAAGAGGCTCAGACTACCTGGGCTGCCTGGAAAGAAAACTCTTCTACTTCTTGATGCTGCCAGGCTGTGTACTGTGCTCCAGCTTTCTATATTTTGTAAGCTGTTTGGTGGGTGGGCTTTGATGATACAGCTGTCTTTCAGTCATTTCTGCTCCTGTAAGTAGTCTCTCACCCACATTCTTGAAAGTAACCCCAATAAAACAAATTGGCTCACCAAGATGGACTTTGTTGGTCTCCTTACTTTGGTCTGTTGTCAGTTCCCATTTGTTCACATCTCCCCAGGAATCTGTCACACAACAGATATGCCCGTATGTGGGTTGTTAGCTCATATTCTACCTCTCAAGTGACCTCTGTACCATTTTCTGTAAGTGTTGTATTCATTTATGTTCTCAACAACCATGTAAAAGGGTTCCTTTTCTTTATATCATCATCAAGCCTAGTTCTCTCTCCTCCCTCTCTCCTCCTTCCCCAACTCTTCTGTTTCTCTGTCTGTCTTTGTCTTTTCTGTCTCTGTGTCTGTCTGTCTCTGTGTCTGTCTCTCTGTCTCTCTGTCTCTCTGTCTCTCTGTGTGTGTGTGTGTGTGTGTGTGTGTGTGTGTGTGTGTGTGTGTGTGTGTGTCTGTGTGGACAGGCATGCATTGGGCATGTATGTGGAAGTCAGAGGACAACCTTCAGTTTCACTTCTTCCCTTCAGTTTCACTTCTTCCCTTCTATCTTATTCAAGACAGCAGCTCTTCTGGTTTACTACTGCATACACTCAGCTAGCTAGTTAGCAAGCTCCCAGGGAGTCTCCTGGCTCTGCTTCCCATCTTGCTGTAGGAGTTCCTTCCGGGACTATGGACATACGCTTCCATGTCTGGAATTACAAGGATTCTGGAGATCTGGACTCAGGTCCTCATGCTTGCACAGCGAGCACTTTACCCAATGAGTCATCAAGCCCCTCACAAAGGAGAAAAGGGTGAATATGCACAATTCAGGGGACTTTTATGGTAGTGAGGAATTTGTTAATGAATAAGTACATACTATAGGAACAAAAATAAGAAGTACATGGATTTTGGTTTGGAAACTACAATCATTAAGCAAGTATAGTAGAATATATAAAACATTAGGAAATAGAACACACCAATTGCAACCTGAAATCTTGTATCCAGCAAACAATGTTTCTTGTATAAATGTCAGATACTTTTTCAGACAAAAATGGAAAGAATTTGATGCTGGTAAGCCTGTCTTGCAAAAAAAAATGTTAAAACAAGTTCTTCAGCAAAAAGGAAAGTTGCATAAGTTAGAAATGTAAGTCTATATGAGAAAATGAAGATGTTGAAGAATGGGTAAACTAAATTTTAATATATTTTATTTTTAATAGTTGATTAATGAGTAAGTTTGTCCAAAAAAACAATAGAAAACTAATGCATTCCATAATTATTGCTCATGAATATTTGATACGAATGAAAACAGTGTTATAACAGATAGGAGGGACAACTTGAACACTTTGTCATAAAGCATGTGAAGTACCTATGAAGCAGTACAGTATCACTTGAAATGCGATGTAAAATATTTGGTAACATATATGACAAGTTCTAGAATAACCATAAAAATTCCATAAAAGAATAAAATACACTAAAATAGTAAATGAAACAATTTTGTAAATGCTAAATTAAAAAAAGACAAGGCAAAAAAGAAGACAAAAACATGAAACTAAGAACATGGAAGCATCCATAAAGTAGTAACAAATGAGGTATGTACTAATGCAAACATCTCAATACTCAATCTAAGTATTTTAAAATTTAAATTGTGTGTACTTGTGTTCATGTCTCTGTGTGGGTGTGAGGCTAAGTGCCCAGGAGGCTAGAAGAATGTTTTTGAGCCCCTAGAGCTGGAGTCATAGGTGGCTGTGAGACACCTGGTGTGGATGCTGCAAACCAAACTCAAGTCCTCTGAAAGAAGCAAGACCTGATCTTCTCTATTGAGCCATTTCTCCAGACTCCAATATTCATTTGAAATGTGAATTTTCTGAACACTCTAATTAAAAGAGAGATACATTCAGGGCAAATGAAAACAAATGAAGATGGGACCATGTTGTCTATAGGAATCTACTTTAAGGACTGGTGAGTAAAGAGTGCTTCTTCTGCAATGAGGACCAGAATTTAGACCCCCGCATCCACATAATAAGCCAGATATTCCCATGAACACATGGAATCCTAGCTGTGAGCACTATAAGGACATGACGACTGTTGGGGCTTGTTGGCCCAAGTTTAAGGGTGGGATCCCACCTCAAAGGAAAAATGGGAGCATGATAAGGAGGATACCCAGTGCTCTCTTCTGACTGCTGCATTCACATGTGCATGCACACATATGTGCATACACTCAGACAGCACCTACACCCAAACACACACATCAACAAATTCAAACTATCGACTTCACACAGAAAGGCAATAATCTTTTTGCTGTATGTCTGGGTTCTGTTTGCAAGTATTTTATTGAGCATTTTAAAATCTATGTTCTTCAGAGATATTGGCCTGTAGCTTTCTTTTTTGTCATGTCTTTACCTGGTTTTGGTACTACAGTGATACTGGCTTCATAGAAGCTGGGCAGTGTTGTGATGATAAAACACTGAGAAAAATAAGACAGGAAAGCAGGAAGGGGATTTGACAGAAGGAAGAAAAGTTTCAGTTGAAGAGGAGAGAGGAGAATGGGGTGTCAAACAGTAAAAAATAAATAATTCAGTGACAGTGAAGATTATAAATGCATTCATTTTAAAAGATTTCAAATCATCAATAAACTATATATGCTCCATAATTACAAAAGGAATAATAAAGTTAACCCACAGCTAGCAGCAGTAAAGAGATAACAAACATTACAGTGGAGATAGGTAATCAAGATAGAAAAACAAATCAATGAAAAGTCTTGGGAAAAAGACACATCTTTAGATGTACTGACTAAAACAAACAAACAGACTAAATTTAACAATCATAAATCAAATTAGAAACATTCCTATATAAAGTGAGGACATAACTATTCCAAGGTATGACTGCAGGGAAGGTTTATATTGTAGCTACGAGGGAGAGTACAGCCAGAGGCATCTGGAAGGGTCCTGAGCAGGGATTAAACCAGGCCATGAGAGGAGAGAGAGAGGAGGACCAAGAGAGGAAGACAAAAGAGAGGACCAAGAGAGCACATGGCTGAAATGGCAGGTTATATAGGAATGAGAAGCTGGGGAAGGGAAGCTCATGAGCTGGAGAAGTTTAGGGTAGGGAGTGGGGTGAGAAGAGCTAAAAAGAGCCACGGGTACCAAGTGGGCCTGGAGGCCAGCATGCATTTTGGTATGTTAATAGGCACCACAGACAGCCGTTTCTTTTGGACCTGACAATTACCACTTTCACAGAAATAAAAATTATGAATAATGTGTGCAATTGAATGCCAACAAATTAGACAACCCAGATGAAATACATATTTCTAGGAACACAACTTAGGAAGAGTGAATAATGAAGTAATAGAAAATCAGCATAGATCTATACCTAGTAAGGTTATTAAATCATTAACCACAAACTCAAAAAAGAAAAATAATGAAGGCTGGACATGGTGGTATATGCCTTTAATCCCAGCACTTGGAGGCAGAGGTGAGTGGATCTCTGTGAGTTCAAGGCCAGCCTGGTCTACAGAGTGACGAGTTCAAAGACAGCCAGGGATATGTAAAAACTCTGTATTCCCCCCTCAAAAAAGAGGAAAGAAAAAGAACAATGGACCAAATGGCCTTATTGGTGAGCTATACTAAATATTTGAAGGATAAACTGCTGATATTTATATTAAATATTAATAATAGTTCTCCACAGAATTGTAAAGAAAATAGTAGGTGGAGAATAAATGTATGTGAATGTATCTACAGTATATATAAATTGAACTCATGACAAGTTCAGCATAAACAGAGAGACAATTCTGAAAAGGACAGAATCTTGTAACTACTGAAACTAAGCTGGTGTTAATTCCAACTTAGTATTATATAGTTAAGATATTAATATTAATCTCTAGGGAAACTACTTAAAAGAAAACTAAAAACCTGGGGAAAACCAAGAAAAGTAAAGCTGTGTGTGGTGACATATGCTTATAATTCCAGCACCCGGGAAGTAGATGCAGGGAGATCAGGAGTTCAGAGGTAGTATAATGAGTTCAAAGTCAGACAAGACTATATGAGACCCTGTCTCAAAGGCCAAAATATAAAAGAAAATGAGAGAGACAGAGAGAGAGAGAAAGACAGAGACAGAATTGAAGGCAGTATACTAGACAAATCAATTGTCTTGCATATTTGCCATACTGTTTTATATTCCTACTAGTAATGTCTAAATGTTCTGTTTTCTCCACATTCTTGCCAATATTTTTCCCATTTATTAAAGAATAGAAATATGAATTGCTATGTGGTGGTATTTTATCTATGTCCCCCAATAAAATTTATCTGAAGATCAGAGGAACAAGGTCAGCCACTAGCCTTGCAAAATTAGCACACGCCCTTAATCCTATCACTTAGCAAGCAGGGTCTGTCTAGATCCCTGTGAGTTCCAGGTCACACTAGGAACAGTCAAGCGTGGAGATACACGCCTTTAATCCCAGCATCAACCATAGAATTCTGGAGGTCTATACAGACAGGCAGGAAGTGACAAAAGTGGGTGATAGGAGAAAGTGATGTAGCTAGGCTGAAAGAGCCAATGGGAGAACAGAACAGAAAGGGATATTGATGTGGAGGTAAAGGAATTGGGACACTCTCCATTTTGGGAGCGCTACGGTGGCAGTCTAAGGTGAGTCTGGTAGCTGTTCCTAATTCCTCTGATCTCTGTCAGACTTTTACCCCATCTCTGCCTCTGTGTTTTATTTAACAAGACTATTTAGAAAATCCGTCTTACATTGCTATGAAGTGATTTGTGGTGTGGTGAGTGAATGAAGCCTTGAGTCAGTGTGTATTGTTGACATGTCATGGACCCCAATGCCTCAGACCCACAGGAATGGCAAGGCCTTCCTGGAGTCAGGTTCAGGTGAACAGCAAGTACTAACAAGCACTGATGTTGACAGTGTGTGCAGAAAATATAAACCAAACTTCCTCTTCCCAGGAGACTGCAACTTGAGGCTGCTCCCCTACAGAGACCCCCTATAGAGATTAGTTAACACACCTCCTTGTTCAGCTGTATATAATAAATGCATCTCCTCCATCAGCTACATATAAACGCACCGAGTTTCTAGCTGCTGATTGTCTCTATCACAATGCATGGCTCACACTATCACAGGTTTTCTGTATGTGTGTGTGTCTGTCTGTCTTCACTCCCAGTTGCTCGGTCAGGTCAATCCCAAAGCCATGAACGTTGCAGCACTGTGGTTTAGATTTTATTTGCCTAAAGAATAAGAATACTAAGCATCTTTTCATGTATTTTTTTGGTTGTAAGTATGTCTTCTTTAGAGAACTATCTATTAAAATCATTTACCCAGTTTTCAATTGTGATAGGCATCAATTTATCAACTGATAAGAGTTAAGAAATCTTAGCTGAGAATACTGGTGTATGCCTATAATATCAGCATGTGGGAGGTCAAGGCAGGAAAATCACTACAAGTTTGAGGTGGGCAATGTCTATATAGTAAGACAAGCTCGGCTGCATGGTGACACCCTATCTAAAAAAAGTAGGAACAGCCAGATGGCTCAGTGTGTGCAAAGGCACCTGCCAACAGGTCTGGTGACCTGAGTTCCATCTCTGGAACTCACATGATGAAAGGAAAGAATAACTCCCATATATTATCCTCTAGCCTCTAAATATACACTGTGTTAGGATATGCACACAAACATGTACACAAATAAGTAAAATGTAATGAAAAAGTAAAAAAAATAAAATAAAATTCTGGCTACTAACCAATATTTCATATATACGATGTATCAGTATATTTCCTCTTTTTTTTTTCAAGCAATACTTTTTATTCTCAAAAGCACTAAAGGAAAATGATAATTATACTAATTAATGATTATACTAATCATCAAGCCAAGTTACTCTTGTAATGGAACAAAGACTGCAATTGCTTAGTATATCCATACTATTGGTTTATTGAACTCTTGGAAATCTAGGCTATTCTGCTAAATACAGCTTTTTAGATCAAGATGCTAGAATATAGTGATCAACTTCACTTAGTATGTTGCTTCAGTTACAATGAACTCTATCTGAACATGTTATACTTATGACTGACAAATGGAGCAGATATTTTGCAATATTATGACAAAGAACATGCTCCAACTTTTGATATTTACCTACTGACAGCTTTTAAGATTGACTCCCTCTTTTAAGATAATATTTTTATTTATTCCTTGAACACGTCTTACAAGCATACAATGTATTTTGATCTTAATCATTTTTGTGCACTCTGTCTTACATATGGACAAGCTGATAACTGTCCCTTGCCCATATGGGCACACTAAAAAGAAAATCAGGGTGCTCTTTCCATAGGTATCTATGAAAACCAAATGCAAAAACAGACAAACAAACACCAAAAATCAAACAAACAGAAAACTAATCCCGGCCCAATCATCTCACTACCAAAAATTCCCAAGAAAGCCACTTTGCTTTATTCTTTCAAGCTTTTTAAGCTCCCTTGCTTTATTCAGAAAAATCTTGTTCCATTACAAAAGCAAGTTTGCATACCCTGTTAGCATGTGCCTAATATAATCCACCTTGTCATCTGAAGGAAAATTTGGGTGAAGGTCTATTCTATCTGATGGGATAACCACAATTCCTTAAAGAAAATGTCTTTTTACACAATAGAGCTAGTTTATGTAGAATAAAACTGTAATTCTAAATCTATGTCAGTGGATACACAGGGAAGAAGAAAGGGAAATACTTGTAAAGTTTTTGCAAAAGTGAATTGTTTATCTTTAACAATTTTAAAGTTTTATCTTAAGGGGTGTATATATAACACATTTATGGTTTTATGTAGATATCTCAAAATCATCATTTTTGACATATTAGAGAATTACCATTATTTTGCTAGGAATCTCAAATGAAAAAGGCACAATCTTGGAGCCTTTTTGTCTTGCTTCTTTATCTCCCTGGGATTTACACACCAATGGATGACACATACACTCATCTTGATTTTTATGATAGATTCGTTTTAATTCAGAAGAAATATCTGTTTAGAAAAACAAAGAATAAAGAGCCCTTATCCAGGAACATGATTTTTTTATTTGGTCACAGGCTCATTAGTCTTTAGGAAGTTCTCATCTGAGATGCTTTGGAGAACATGAAGTTTCTTTAACTGTGTTATCTCAGTGAAATAAAACCCTGCTAAACAACAAAGGCTACTGGTACTGAATTCCTAATTTATCATACTGTCCGAAGATTGCAGAATGTGCTGTGGCACCAAATAAAGTTGTAACAAGAATTTCAAGTAGAACAGAAACTAGATTAAAACTGTGGGAAGACTAAAAGATAAGAAAGGAACAAAGACAACTTGACTGCTGTGATATCATAGAGTTAGGGAGTAGCTCAAAAAATGTATCAGGGTGGAGTTAGGAAAAGAATTTTTGTCCTTCAATTGGAAAAAAGTATAGATAGTTTCCAAAGAGCAAAGGAAGAGTTGAGCTAGTGAAATGAGTCAACAGGTTAGGTTGACAACCTGAGTTTAAACCTCAGGACCTCACATAGTAAAAGAGAACTAACTCCCACAGGTTGTTCTCTAATTAACACACAGGCACTGTGATGTGTGCACTTGCGCGTGTGTGCGCACACGTACACACACATACAATAAATAAAATTAAATGTTTATTAAAAATGGAGTAAAGTGATGGCAATCAGGAAAGTAAAGTTCCTAAGAAACAAAATTTGATAGAATTGAAAAGAGAAATAAATACTTTCAAAATGATAAGAGAAAACTGCAAATACCACACCCAATAGTGAATAAAATATCTAGAAGGGAGATCAGTAAAGAAACAGAGTACCAAATACAAATATATATATAATTATGTATTTTTACATATAAATATAATATGCCTATCAATAAAAATAGGTTATATATATACATATATATAGCACAATATCAAATAATATGTAGCACTGTATCAAACAACAGCAAAAAAACCCTCAACCCTAATATTCCTCTGAAACAATCTCAATGAATTTAATTTCAAGACTGAAATCTAATTAAATTTCTGCGGTTACAATGGATGAAGGAGGGGGACTAGAGAGATGGCTCAGCACTGAGCTTGGTTCCCAGAACTCACATCAATTGGCTCATAACCACCTTTAATTCTAGCTCCAAGGGCTTTGATGCCCTCTTCTGGCCTCTGAGAGTACTCAAATGCATGAACAAAAACACATGCACAGGCATGCTCATCTACACACACACACACAAAGAAAGAAACAGAAGGCAGAAGGGGCTAGGATGTAGCTCAGTTGGTGCAGTGTTTGCTCAGCATTCAGGACGGCTTGAGTTCAATCCATAGCACCATGTAGTGGTACACACCTATAGTTTCAGCCCTCAGACGGTGGATGTAGGAGGATCAGAAGTTCAAGGCCAGTCTAGGCTACATCATGAGACCTTGTTTCTAAAATAAGGGGGTAGGGAAAGAAGGAAGAAAGGAGGAAAAGTACTTCCATTTATAGATGATAGGACATGGTCCTACATAATGCAAATTCTTAAAGAATCCACAAGAGAACTATGAAAGTCAGTTAACAAATTCAACAAAGTTATAGGTTGCAAGCTCAACTCATAAATATTAGTTATATTTCTATATATTAGCAATAAACAATCTGAAATGGAATTTTTTAACTGCAGAAAAAATGTGACTGGAAGTGCATGCCTATGGTTCTATCATTTGGAGCACTGAGAAAGGACAACTACAAGTTAAGAACAGCCTGGGCTATGTGGAGCTACAGGCCAGCCTAGGCTATTTAGTGAGACCCTGACTCATAAAAGTGACTCTATTTATAATAGTATAAAAAAGAACAAAATACCCAGGAATAAATTTAAGCAGAGATGAATTATTTTATAAGCCTAAAATTCTAAAATATTTCAACAGAGATTAAAGACCTAATAAATGTGATGAGGATGTTGTTCTGTATGCTGTGAATATGTGTTGCTCTGATTGGTTGGTAAATAAAGCCATTTGGCCTATGGCAGGGCAGAATAATGTTAGGCAGGACATTCTAACTAGAGAGAGAGAAGAAAGCAGAGCTGAGAAGACACTGCTAGCCGCCGCCATGAGAAGCAAGATGTAAAGTACAGGTAAGCTACAAACCACGTAGCAGAGTATACAATTATAGAAATGGGTTAATTTAAGATGTAAGAGCTAGCTAATGAAAAGCCTGAGCCATTAGGCCATAAGTTTGTAAATAATATAAGCCTCTGTGTGTTTATTTGGGACCAAGTGGTTGCGGGACATGTGGGTGGGAGAGACCAAGTGGTTGCGGGACATGTGGGTGGGAGAGATTCATCCTGACCGCAGGGTCCAGGCAGGACACAGGAAAACTTCATCCTACATAAATGTTCATAGACTGGAAACTTAATATTATATAGATAAGATAGTACTTTCTCCAAAGCAATCTGTAGTTTCAATGTAATTCGTGTGAAAATCCTAATGACTCCCTTCTTTAAATTTATCATTATCATTGTGCACATATGATGTATGTGTGTATGTGAGTGCAGGAATGCATGTGTCATGGTACATGCATGGAGGCTAGAGGACAATGGGTTCCAAGGATCAAACTCAGGTCTTCAGGGATTCAAGGCAAGTGCTTTTACCTGTTGAACAATCTCAGAAGCTCCCAATGACTTTCTTATGTAACCAAAAAGCTGATTATATCCTGCAGTGAACCCTGAATATTACAATACCAATTTGGCAGGAAAGCTGTGCCCATAATGTAATAATGGCATGAAGGCTATGGGGATAACTAATTGCTTTCTGATTGGATTTGAAGCCTGCTCCACAGGAAGTGATTTTATGCCTGTTTTGACTGTGATCCTGGTTAAAAGCCCATGGTTGGTTGGGGAAGTCATAGGGTGGAATCTACAATTGTTATTTTGCTAAATGATAATGTTGTTAAATTGCCTTCCAAATATTTTGGTTTATAACCATAGATTAGTGCTGCTGTTAACCATTGGCCAGAGAAGCTTCTTTCCACAGTGGGTAGCAGGACATGCAAAGAGAGTCAACCAATCAAAATGGTGAGAATATGTGACTACTGAGCCCTCAACTCCAAAGGTGATATGTACATCAACCCCTTTCTGAGGCTCAGGGAACATCTTAGAAGAGGAGGGCAAAAAGAATTTAAGATTCAGCTGATGGGGAGAAGCACTGTGAAATGCTGTCTTTCGGACAGGACATGGCTGCTGCACTCATGAACTCACTGTAGCTTTGGTTACATGCACAAGATCAAACCAACTATACCAGTCAACATTCCAGCAAGCAGCACTAACTGGACTCAGTGGAATACAGTAAAAAGAGGACAGGACATGAAGGTGGGAAAGGAATGTGTTGGGGTGCTTGTGATGGTGGGACAGGGAAGTTCTGAGTGGATAAGATCAAAATACATTGTATACACGTATCTCCATTGGGTCCCTTCCCTTGGAGCTCAGGAACCTGTGGAGGAAGAACCAAAGGAGCCAGAGGGATCAAGGACACCAGAATGTGGCCCACAGAATCAACTAAGCAGGGCTCATAGGAGATCACAGAGGCTGAAGCAGCAACCACTGACCCTCACGGGTCTGGACTAAGTCCTCTGCAAAAATGTTATGGTTGTTAGCTTGGTGTTTTTTTGGAACTCCTAACAGTGGGAGTGGGAGTATCTCTGACTCTTTTGTCTGCCCTTAAGGATACTTTTCCTCCTACTGGGATGCCTCAACCAGTTCTGATATGAAGGTTTGTGCCTAGTCTTATTGTGACTTTTTATGCCATCTTTGGTTGATACCCCTGGGAGGCCTGCTCTTTTCTGAAGGCAAATGGAGGAGGAATGGATCTGGAGGAGAGGCGAGGTGCGGGGAGAACCAGAAAGAGTGGAGGGAGGGAAAACTGCAGTCGGAACATATTTTATGAGAGAACAATAAAAAAGTTTTAATTGCAATAAAATGGGGTACAAATCTAAACAGACAATTCTCAAAAGAGGAAACTCAAATGACTGAGAAACACTCAAAGAAATATTCAGCATCCTTAGTCATTAGGGAAATGAAAATCAAAACTACTTTGAGATTTCATCTTATACCAATGAGAATGGCTATGATCAACAAAACAAGTGACAACTCATGCTGGCAAGATGTGTAGTAAGGTGAACACTCCTCCATTGCTGGTGGGAGTGCAAACCTTTACAGACACTATGGAAATCAGTGTGGCAGTTCCTTAGGAAGTTGAAAATTAATGTTCCTCAAGATTCAGCTACACCACTCTTGGGAATATACCCAAAGGGCACTTCATCCTACCAGAGAGACACTTGCTCAACCATGTTCACTGCTGCTCTATTCATAATAGCCAGAAACTGGAAACAACCTAGATGTCCCTCAACTGAAGAATGGATAAAGAAAATGTGGTACATTTACACGATGTAGTATTACTCAGCAGTTAAAAATGATGATATCGGCCGGGCAGTGGTGGCGCACGCCTTTAATCCCATCACTCGGGAGGCAGAGGCAGGCGGATCTCTGTGAGTTCGAGGCCAGCCTGGACTACCTGTCTCTTATACACATCTAGATGTGTATAAGAGACAGCTCTACAGCTGGATACAACTAGAAAAAAAAATCATCCTGAGTGAGGTAACCCAGACCCAGAAAGACAAATATGGTATGTATTCACTTATAAGTGGATATTAGCTGTTAAGTAAATGATAATCAAGCTACAATCCACAGACCCAGAGAGATTAGGTAAAGAGGAGGACTGTGTGTGGAGGAGGGGAGTTGCATGGATCTCCCTGGGAAGGGGAAATAAGAGTAGATTTTTTGGGTGGACTGGGGGCTGGTAGGGATGGGAGCAGGAGGGATCAGGTGGGAGGGAGGAGATGGAGGGTGAGAAAGCTGGGTTTAGAGGGGCATTTGGGGTGTGATGTGGAAACCTAATGCAGTGGAAACTTCCTGGAATCTATGAGGTTGATCCTAGTGAGGACTCCTAGTAATGGGGGATACGGAGCCTGAACTGGCCTTCTCTACTAGCCAGGCAAGGCCTCCAGTGACAGGACTGGTTTGCATTCAGTTGAGCTGTTGGCCAAGTGGGTCCTGTGGAGATTCCTAAACAACCCAGGCTGAAACTAGGGCAGAGGTTTGTTCTTCAAAAACTTCAGCAGGGTTCCACTGCTGAGGACAACATCCACACAGCTTATTGAACACAGAGAAGTCAAGCAGGTGCCTGCATGGAGCTTTCACCCCTACGTTCCAGTCTCCTTGGTGCAGGAAGGTACTCTGCAGGCTACTGAAAGAGAAACCTGGACACCAGTCCAGCCACAAAACCCTTGACCTGCAATCTATCCTGCCTGCAAGATGTGCTGGGGCAATGGTGGCACAGAACTTGTGAAAGTGGCCAACCAATCAATCAATGTTTGGTTTAACTTGAGGCCCACTCCACAAGAAGGAGCCCATGCCCTACACTGCCTGGATGGCCAGGAACCGAAGACTAGATAGCCCTGAAACCTAGGGCAGAACCAAACATGACTGGTTAAAAAAAATCAATGAAGTGATTCCTAATGATATTCTGCTATACTTATAGATGGCACCTTGTCCAGATGTCATCAGAAAGGCTTCCTTCAGCAGCAGATGGGAGCAAGTGCAAAGATCCACAGCCAGATATTATGTGGAGAGAGTCCAAATTGAAGGTCTCCATTGGGATCCACCCCTTGGAGCTCAGGGAATATCATGAAGATGGTGAAGAAAGATTGTAGGAGTCAGAGGGGATAGAGGACACCAGGAGAACATGGCCCACCAAATCAACTAAGCAAGGTGCATATGGGCTCACAGAGACTGATGTGGCAAGCATAGGGTCTGCACCAGGTCCTCTGCATATATATTATGGCTGTTAGCTTAGTGTTTTGTGGCACTTCTAACAGTGGGAGCGGGTGTGTCTCTGAGCCTTTTGCCTGCTCTTGGGACTCTTTTCCTCCTATTTGGTTGCCTTGTCCAGCCTTGACAGGAAGGCTTTTGCCTTGTCTTATTATATCCTGTTTTGTCTTGTTTGGTTGTTGTCTTAGAGGTCTGCTCTTTTCTGAAGGGAAATAGAGGGGGAGTGGATCTGGGAAAGAGGGTAGGTGGAGAGGAGTTTGGAGGAGTGGAGGGAGAGGAAACTGTGGTCAGGTTGCACTGTATGAGAGAAGAATCTATTTTCAATAAAAAACATATTCTTAAAAAAGGAAATTGACAATGAATAAATTTTTTTCTTTAATGTTATCTTTTTGAGAATTTCATACATTGCATTTTAATCATATTCACTCCCTTGTAACTCCTCCCAGATCTAGCCCCTCCCAATTCCATACCCACTCAATTTCATGTCCTCATTTTTTAAAACACGTGAAGTCCAATTTCTGCTGCCTATGTATTCTTGGGTGTGTGGCCATCCACTAAAGGATGGTCATGTATTAGGGACCACAGCACTAAAGAAAACTCTTCCTTTCCCAGAAGCTATCAATTACCAACAAGTCTTCAGCTAGTGATGGACTTCATGCCCACTCCCCTTTCCATGCTTGGATTTTATCTGGCATGATCTTGCACATATTAACTCAGAGCAGTTGTGCAGCTTGCATAAGACCTGTGCAAGATAAACGTTTTTTAAAAAGCAGGGGGAACAGGGGTTGGTATATAAAAGGAAAGAAAAAAATTTTAAATAAAAAATATTAAAAAAAGAGAAAAAAAGCAGATCATTCAAATTTACACAAAATTGATTCAAAATAATAAAAACATTCTTGAAGCAACAGAACAAAAGTAGAGCATGTTCCTTTACTGATTTTAAAACTTACTATAAAAAGTGCATGTCTGTAGATTCAGGATCAGTAGTTCAAAAGGGGCCTAAGCTACATAGCAAGTTTGAGGCTCATCTGGGCTACATGAGACTGTCTCAAAAAACAAACAAACAAACAAACAAACAAACAAACAAAAAACCTTATTATAAAGCTATGGTAATTAAACACTAAATATTGACATTAAGGATAGATAGAGACAAATGAGACAAAATTCATAATCCAGAAACAAACATATATGTCCATGGTCAGTGGGTTCAGTCAGGGTTTCAAGTCCATTCAAGGAACAAAGAATAGTCTGTTCAGCATATTGTTACAGGATAAGTAGATTTCCAAATAGTAAAGAATGAAGTCATATGCCTCTTTCAACATAACATATAAAAACTAACTCAATATGGATGAACAACTGAAATATAAATGGTCAAACTATAAAACTCTTAAAAGAAAATATAGATGTAAGCCCTTGTGACTTAGATTTGGCAATAAATTCTTAGATATGATGTCCAATCATCCAGTGATTGATTAAAAACATAGGTGAATTTCAGTCACTAACACTGAAACCTTCAGAGGGCTGAGAAATGGCTCAGTGGGTAAAGGTGCTTGCTGCCAAGACTGATGGCCCAACTTTGATCCCTAGGACATACACAGTGGAAGGAGAGAACTGACCAAGGTGTCCTCTGACCTCCATCTGTGAGTGTATTGTGGTATGCAGGGTTTATATCTAGGATATACAAAGAATTCCTACAATGCAACAACAACAAAGACAAAAATCCATGTCAATGGACAGAGAATCTAAATCAGGGGATAGTAGTTCATGTCTGTGATCTTGACAGTTGGGAAGTGATGTCAGGAGAATCAGAAGTTCAAAGTCACCCCCAGCTTCACAATGAATTCAAAGCTATCCCTGAATATAAAAGATCCCTATCTCAAAAAAATAACCAAAAAGATCTTTATTACAAAGACCTTTATATGAAAATAGCCAATATGAATGCAAAAGTGCTCAACATCATTAATAGTTAGAGAAGTTCAAATTAGAACCACAGTGAGCTTCTACCACATAACTAAGGGGATGGTTATCAAAAATTAATGGATACATGAGCAAGATGGCTGCTGAGATCCTCCAGTGCTCCCCCCAAGCCATTCAAATGGGACACCTATTCATAAACAAACCTCTCACAATAGCTAAGGAAGTCAATTGAGAGACCACAATGCGATTTTAGTATAGTAATTAAAGAAGCACTGAAGAATATAGGAAAAAACACACAGAGAGAGGAGTATTTATGAGGGAGGGAAGGAGGGAGGGAGGGAGAGAGGGAGGGAGAGTGAGCATTCTTGTGATTTGTGATAGGAGAGGGAATTATGCCCAGGCCTTAGACTTGAATCCCAGTACCAGACTCATCAGCATGAAATCAAGAGGGCAGACAGAGATTCCCAGCCTTGTGATCAAGCCAGTACTTGTAGACTGAGTTTCTGGACCCTCTTTAGCCAGGTGTATAAGAGACAGCCTGACCCCCAATATTCGTCTGTCAACATTGGAAAGCTCAATAAGAAGCAAGACTATATCCTCTATAGAATATGTTAGAAAAATGAGTACACATCTTTGCCTTGGAGTCCAATACAGAGTCCACAACAATGAGACCACACACTAGACAGATCCCAAAGGCCACCCTCTTTAGGTATGCACTCACACATGGAATCTCTGAGCATACTTGGGCATCAGAGTCCTTTACACTCAGGTGGAACAGACTTGGACTTCATCCTGCATTAAAGACAACCACAGCATGGACCTGGAGTGCATACCTGAGACCCTGCGAGTCTTGCAGCTGTGAGACTGGGGTGTATCTCAGCTTAGCATCAGCCTAGGCAACCAAGAAAACATTTCCACCACCATACCTCTAACCTTGGGTGACAGTAATGAGGATTATTTCTTCCAGGAAAGCAATCCAAGTATTTTGCCTTGTAATTCAGTGCTGGGTTGGGGAAACCTAACACTGGACAAATCCTTACAATTTGCGTTTATAAGCCAGAGGCCCTATATCCAACTTGGTGTTAGAGACTTGTGGCCCACCAATTGTATTTCTACTCTGACAAACATAACCTATGGCTAATTACAGTATTCAAGGACCAGTTTGCCTCAGCAGTAATCAACCTGTACAACAGTATGGATCTGAGTCCTATTCCTATGCTGTGTAGGTCTGAATGCCCTGTGGGCTGTGGGTGAGACCAAGCAATGTGACACTGGTAGCCATGGGACTGCCAATTGCATTCCTTCCCTAGCCCCAGACAGCACAACAGGGAGAAAGTAATTTTCCCATGAGGAGACAAAAAGGGGGCTGGTGCCAAGTCACTGTAGTCAGATAGGGATGGTCCTTGCAGAGTAATTATGCTCTAATCAGGGCAGAATCCCATGGTGCTTAAACACAGGGCAATGATGGTGAACAAGCCAACTGAGTCTACCCTGGCTCCTGATAGAGCCTTGTGGGGACAGACTGCTAATTTTAGGCACTCCTCCAGTTTATTCTAAACAATCCAACAACTACAGATTTAGGACAAATTTGAGCTTGGGTCACCCTTTAGTCTGAAAACACCCTGGGGCTCAGCACTATAATGTGCTGAAATAGTTGAAGTAACTATGAACTCAGAGAAAATAAACAACCTGCTTAGGATATTTACAAAAGACATAAATAAAGCCAGATTATGAAGACAAAAATAAACATCCAGCCTTTTAATGTGCAAATATCCTATAACACATATGCTAACTTACAATGTGTGTGTGTGTGTGTGTGTGTGTGTGTGTGTGTGCTTTTTAAAACTTGGAAAAAAAGAACTTTCAGAAAACGGTAACCTCACTTAATGGTTAAACATAAGACACTGAAGCCAACTATAGAGCAAACAAACAATATCTGCAAAGTCTCAGATGGAAAATTTAAAAGAGCTGTTTTAAGGAAACTCAATGACAGGAAGAAAAAACATAGAAACATGCCAATACTCCAGTGAAAAACTTAAGATATGGAAACAATTCAGAATTGGCAGAGAGAAATTCTTGAATTGCAAAATACAGTTAAAGAAATTAAAAAATGGAAAGAAGGCATCAACAGCAGCATAGCTTAAACAGAAGGAAGAATTAGTGAGCTTCAAGACATGCTACTTGAAAATACACAGTTGGAATAAAAAGGTAGAGCAGAAAAAAATGAAAACATGCTGGAATGATGGAATTATAAGACATTTTAAAAAGCTATTTATTTGGAATAATGAGATTCAAGTAGGTCTTGAGATGATAAATGGGTATAAAACTTATTCAAAGAAATAAGAACAGAAACTTCCCAAACCTATAATAGAAGAAACAACATCCAATTACAGGAAGGTCAAAGGATACTAACCAGGTTTAACTCTATTAATCACCCAAATACATCTTAAAATCAAGTTCTTACAAGTGAAAGATAAAGATTCTCTATGCTAAAGACAAAATAAACAACACATAAAGGTGTGCCAATTTGTCTAGCAGTACACTTAAGAAGAAACCATACATGTAAGCAAATGATGGCAAGAGAATTTTTAAAATTTATTTATTTATTATGTATAAGTACTCCATCTGTATGTATACCTGCATGTCAGAAGAGGGCATCAAATCTCATTTTATATAATTGTGAGCCACCACGTGGTTGCTGGGAATTGAACTCAGGACCTCTGGAAGAGCAGCCGGTGCTCTTAACTGCTGAGACATCTCTCCAGCCCCGGCAACAGATTTTTATAGTACTGAAAACCTGTCAACAACTGTCAAACAGGAATACTAGCCTGGCTAACCTATCTTTTGAAATGAGAGATTAAAGGCATGTCCAGACAAACAAAAGTTGAGAAAATATATTTCCATCAGACCCACTATACAAGAAATGTTACAGAAATTTCTTCAAACTGGACAGAAAAAAAAAACTATTAATGAGCAAAAAGAAAAGATGAGCAGTTATAAAACACAATGATTCCTTATGATTGGATATAAGGCCTTTATAGGAAGGAATCTATGCCTGATATGCTAAGTCTAATTAACAACCCATACCTGAGGCATTCATTCACATGTCCAAGGTAGGACTTATTACTGTTACTTAACTAAAATGATATAGAATCATCTATATCTAAATACTATTCTAAATTTTATCTATATCTATATACTATTCTAAATAGTAATGCTTCTACCTATAGTCAAAAATACTCTCAGCCTTAATCACAAAGATCTCTTTGCAGAATAAGTGACAGTTGAGGGCTCAGTCCTAAATAAAACATCTACACTGTACCTTCTAAGGCTGAGGGAACGTTTTGAAAGATGGGTCGAGTAGTAGTAAGAACTGAAGATAAGGTAAAGGACTGTGAAATGTCATCTTCCAGGCTCAATACAACCATTGCAGTCATGAACATAAAGTAACTGTTCAAAAACAAACAAAACAACAAACTACACACACACACACACACACACACACACACACACACACACACACGAATGTGGTTTAGTGATAGACTACTAGCTTAACAAGAGTAACACCCTGAGTTCAAGCCCAAGCACTGCAAAAAGAAGTCTTGACAAATTTTTAGGAACTAAAAATCATAAGGAGTATCTTTTCTAATCATACTTAGTAAAATTGAAATCAATGTCAAGAAAAACTTTAGAAACTTTACAAATACATGGAAATTTCAGAACACAACATGAACAACACAAGGTCAAAGATCTCAAGAAAGAAATTAAAGTACTTCTTGAAACAAATAAAAATGAAGATAATGATGTCTATGAGATATAGAAAAGGCAGTATTAAGAGGGAGGGCTATAGTAACCAAATACAATAAAATACAGAAAAATCTATTTAAAAAAATCAGAAAGAATGCAAATAGGGGCTGGAGAGATGGCTCAGAGGTTAAGAGCACTGGCTGCTCTTCCAGAGGTCCTGAGTTCAATTCCCAGCAACAACATGGTGGCTCAGGTCCTGAGTTCAATTCCCAGCAACAACATGGTGGCTCACAGCCATCTGTAATGAGATCTGGTGCCCTCTTCTGGCCTGCAGGCATACATGCAGACAGAACACTGTATACATAATAAATTTTTAAAAATGCAAATAAACAACTAACCATTCACCTTAACTAGATGACAAATAACAAGTAAATCCCAAATTAGCACAAGGAAGCAACAAAGCATAAATAAATGAAATAAGGATTAAAGTGAAAAAGAGTTGGCTCTTGAAAAATAAAACAATGGGCTGGTGGGGTGGCTCAGAGATTAGGAGCACTTCCAGAGCTCCTGAGTTCAATTCCCAGCAACCACATGGTGGCTCACAACTATCTATAATGAGATCTGATGCCCTCTTCTGGCCTGCAGGCATACATGCAGGCAGAACATTGTGTACATTATAAACAAGTAAATCATTTTAAAAAAAGAAAAAAAAAATGAACCAAACCTTAGGTAGACTAAGGAAGAGAACTTTCAAATACAATCAAAACCAAAACAGAAAGCTTTACAATGGGTCATTAAAATTATTAGGAAAAAAATATATGCTAACAAAATTGATAACCTAGAATAAATGGACCAATTTGTAGACATGTACACCTTTGCAACATGGAATCATGAAAAACAGAAAAGAACATATTAGCAGACACTGAATTACTAACAAACAGCCTACCATCAAAGAAAAGCCCAGGATCAGATGGTTGCATTGTTGCAGTCTATGAAACAATTCAAGCACTCATATCAATTCACCTTGTCATTTCAAAAAGTAGAAGAGGAAGGGATTATTGCAAAGACATTATTGCAACAAGCCCAAGACCTTATTAGGCCCTCAAACCTAAGCACAACTCACTCCATGATGGAAGTGCCATTCAGGCCATAAAACTCAGCACATAAATAAAACAGCACAAAACAAAAACAAAGACCTAATCCATGAAATCCACAGTTCTAGGAAAGTCTCTAAATGTACTAATCTTGCTTTTTGGCTTCTGTAGTTCCACTTCTGGATAACTGCTCTTGATAACTGAAGTATATCAACCCAGAATATTTTTTTTCTGCTTAAAAGCTCACCCTGAGAAAAACTTGGTGTTACACTGGGATCCTAAACACCCAGTGTAGTTGCTAATAAATAACTTTCTATTGGCTTAAAACCCAGTCTTCTCTGATAGGAACTCTCCAACATTTCTGGAGGTTTCACCAAGATCCTCAGAGACCAGATCTCAAGACATCAACGGTCTCAGAGCCTCTCAGAGGGAGTAGGAAAGTAGTGGTCAAGAGGCTCCTAGGGTATGCATAACCAGGGCCCCAGGATAACCTTTGACTAATCACTACCTAACAACTTGGAGGAGTCTGACACCTTCACCCAAAAAGGAAACAAATTAGAAAGTTGCCTGGTCTGTTACCTCTAGAGGTGGCCACCCCTGATTATTTTTACTGTGTCTAAGTGTGTGTGTGTGCATGCGTTTCTATGTGTTTCTGTCAGTTTTGTTTCTCTGTATTGATATCTCTGATATGAGATCCCCCCTTGCTTAAGGCTTGTACCCTTGTTTGGCATCTGACTCCTTTTGGCTCTGCCAGGTTGATTTTAAAAAAAAAGAAAAAAGACAACTCTGCCTGCCCCACTCCTCATGCCTTCACTTGTTTCATTGCTTGAGTCCTGTTCGTGATCCTGGGTAATCCCTGGTCGGTCCCAGTCCCTGTGTGGAGTCGGGGAGGAGCTGAGTGTCTCTCATCCAGAACCTCCTGTCATCTAAGCAGAATGCATACAAGCAGGGGAAAGTAGTTCCCTGAGGTGTGCATTCCCTCTACTCCCCTGCCTAAGCAGTCCCAGGGAAGGGGGAAAGGGGAAGTCTCACTCTTTCCTCTTTCATGATTTAATGTCCTCCTTTTAACCAATAATCTATATAATTATAAAGCTCAAAACCCACTGTTCTCTGAAAAAAGTAGAAAAGCTGCCCTTGGCTGAGCAGGGGCAATCGCTACTGGACAATGCAGTCTGGAAAGAATAGATTTTCCCTTCTGTCCAACACTGACCAAAGAGACTTTATACAATTTTGTTGTCCTTATTAGAAGGATTAAAGTCAGTCAGCTGCTAAAAAGATTTCCTTTGTCACCCAGTCGGCTCCAGATATTAGAAAAGAGTTATAAAAATTTAAAGGTATGAGTAGGTAGGGACTAATATCTGGAGGTAGCTCAAAGAGTGTTTAACAATGGAGAACTGATTGGGACAAGACCTTTTGCACAAACTAGAAGTTACCATCACCTTCTCTGTGATGAGATACAGTTGCTTTCAGATGCCCGACAAAATTTTAGTGACTTACCTGCTTCTGGAATAGTATCTCCTAGCTGAAAGTTCTGCCTCCAAATAAAATAAAAAGATACAGTTAAACTATCTCTGAGAATACCACAAAGATTCCTGGCAGTATGGACAGAAACCAACCTCCCAAGACTGGCCAATACCAAGTTCCTATAATTGTTCAACTAACCAGTTCAGCTACTCCCACCCAGTTTAAGCAATGCCCAGTGATCCTGAAAACAAAAAGGGAACTTGCAGTTCATATTGTCTGGCTTGGAGAGACAGGCATGCTGGGGCCCTGTCAGTCAACATGGAATACACCTCTCCTGCCTGTGAAGAAACCTGGGACCTCTCATTCTCATATGTCTGATTCTTCCAGAGAAATATGTATACACTGTCTTGGATCTGAAAGATGCATTCTTCAGCCTTTCATTGGCAGAGGTGAGTCAACCCATCTTTGCTTTTAACTGGACAGATCCAGAGGGAGGTTATACTGGGCAGTGTACCTGAACTTCATTGCCCCAAGAATTTAAAGACACTAAATGTTGATTTCCTTCCTTTCCATCAGAGGTTTCTGGGGACCATACTCTTACAATATGCAAATGACCTCCTCCTACCCTCTAAAAGTAAAATAAATTGTAGAAGGGCCACAGAGGGACTGCTGCAAGAGTTACAGACCTTGGGCTACAGAATTTTGGTTAAAAAAGCCCAACTTTGTACATCAAAGGCTACCTATCTTGGCTACCAGCTGAGGGGAGGCAAAAGGAGCCTGTCTCAAAGTAGGACTGCTGCCATCCTTCAGATCCCAACTCCAAAAACTAAGAGACAAGTCTGAGAGTTCCTAGATACAGATGGGTTTTGTTGAGTCTCAATACCAGTGTTTGCAGAAATAGCAAGGCCTCTCTATACACCAGCGTAAGAGGAACACTAAGTCCTTAATCTGGACTGAGACTAAAGGCATTTAAGGTTTTAAAAACAGCTCTGACTTTGGCTCTAGCCCTAGCACTTCCAGATATCTCAAAACATTTTCATCTGTTTGTTCATAAAACAAAAGACATTACAAAAAGTTTTTTTTTTGGGGGGGGGCAGGGTTCAAGATAGAGTTTCTTGTGTAGCCCTGGCTATCCTGGAATTCACTCTGTAGACCAGGCTGGCCTCGAACTCAGAGGTCCGCCTGACTCTGTCTCCCAAGTGCTGGGATTAAAGGCATGCGCCACCACTGCCCAGAACCAAAAGGGTTTTTAACTCAAACTTTGGGGCCATGATTTCCGTGTGACATACCTGTTCAAACAATTGAATCCTGCTGCCACAGGATGGCCTACCTTTCTAAGAATTGGGGTGGCTACTGGTAGTCTAATGAAAACAAACATGTTAACTCTAGATCAATATTTTATACCCACAGCACCCTAAGACAAGGTTGAAGCCCTCCTCTGGGTAACACCAACGTTGCCTATGTAATGTCTATGTGACCCAGTATCAGGCCCTACTCCTGGACCACCCTCCTGTCCAGTTTGAGAAACCCACCACCATTAATCCTGCTACCCTCTTGCCTGATGACGACCTGCAGGTGCTCATCCATGACCATCATGAGATGAAAGATGAAGCCAGGTACCTAGCAGCTGCAGTAGTTACTTTAACTGGAATGCTTTGGGCCCAAGCCAGGTTCCTTAGCTCAGAGAATAGAACTGATCAATCTAATCCAGGCTCTCAGATAGGAAAAAAGAAAAGTCACCAGCATATACATAGAGAGTCACTATGATTTTACCACTGTGGATGTCCATGGTGTGATTGACAGAGAAAAAGGGTTTCTGACCACTGGGGAAGAGGACATTAAAAACAAACAAAACAAGAAGTATTGGGCCTTCTAAAGTCTATATGGCTTCCCCTACAAATTGCTATCCTCCACTGCTCCACTTTGAGGACATCAAAAAGATGACCACCCTGAGGCAAGAGGTAACTTGTCCACTGTCCTGGCTTCCTAACAGATGGCCCTAAGACCAGTGGGGCCTATGGATATTCTGAGGACGTACCCTGACCCGGTTGCCTGGGATTCCATGGTATAACCAAGAGGAAATAGAGGATGCAACCTAGATGAAATGGACAGTTTGAACCCACAGGTTGATGGAAGACACCAGAAAGATCATTCTCCCAGAAACAACTGGAAGGACTCTGGTGACTGACCTTCACCAGGATACTCATCTGGGGTCCAGAAAACTTTCTGAGTTGCTCAGACAAAGGTGTGTTATACTTAGACTGGACTGTCTAGTGCAGGATGTCTCAGCCAGATGCCAGGTTTGTGCTCAAGTAAATCCAAAGCAGAGAGCCTTTACCCAGGAAGGGGTCCGAATGAGAGACCAACACCCAGAGAACTCTGGGAAAACTGATTTCACCAAGATCCACCCTGTCAGGGGAGGATACAAGTACATGTTAGTTTTTATAG